>CAUYTI010022023.1:0-14789 GCA_963575145.1 Galago senegalensis
AAGCTGTCCCCCTGGGTAGAGTGCCATGGCATCACAGCAACCTCCAACTCCTGGGCTCAAGCGAGTCTCTTGCCTCCGCCTCCCAAGTAGCTGGGACCACAGGCGCCCGCCACAACGCCCTGCCATTTTTTGGTTGCAGCCGTCATTGTTGTTTGGCGGGTCCGGGCTGGGGATTTGAACCCGCCACCTTAGGTGTACATGGTTGGCGCCTTAGCCGGTTCAGCTATAGGCATTGAACCAAGTAAACTGTTTTAAAGTATAATAAAAGTTTTTTTCGTTTTTTCCTTTTTCTCCTGCTTTTATTTTAATGATGACTTATTTACTCTCCCTGATTCATGTGAAAGACGTTTGTTATGTATAGAATAGCAGTTAATACTGCTATTGCTTTGTCTAATGAGGAGTGATTAATATTGTTCCTAAAGTATCTTATAGATTAGGAAATAAATACCTCACAGAATCTCACTTGGCATTTCTCTTACATCAAGAAATTATTAGTAGGCAAAAATATTACTGAGTCTCCATAAAGCATTTTTTACTTACTTGAAACCTAGGAATTTATGGTGCAGAAAGTATGCAGGGTATTTAAAACATAAAAGAGTTCTGAATTGTTCTTGGATACATAGAAAATTTATTGCATTTGAAATTTATGATTTCTTTATTCTTTTGGAGGAAGTTCTCGAAAGAAAAAGACTTACATTTGCAAAAGAAAAGAAAAAATTCAAAAACTATTTGTTTAATTATCATGAAGTCACAATTTATAGGGGTCCACCACCTAGCCTGCAGGGCACATGCAGATATACGAGGACTTTTTTACTTATCTGTTCTGGCAGATACCGTGAAAATTATGCATGGATTTTTTTTTTTTGGCTCATCAGCTTTTGTTAGTGCTTGAGTATTTAATGTGCGGCCTAATATAACTCTTTTTCTTCCAACGTGGGGCAGAGAAACTAAAAGGTTGGACATTCCTGAATATCCTTGCTTAAAATATAGAGGAGAACTGAAATCTAGCTATTGATTTTTGATAGTAATGTTTTAATTGCTATTATTATAAACATTAAACAAGATAAATATAAGGTCCTTTAGTTCATTAAATAAATATTGGTTAACGGAAAGAAATTATTTCAAAGAACAGGAATTAATTATGCATTTTCTTCTTTACTACATTAGCTTTATGATTTACGTTCATTTTAAAATATGTACATATTATTGTGACATTTATTATGCTATAACATTGTGATTCTTTGTCTCAATTTTCAGATGAGATTGGGTGCGTTCAGGGTGGTATGGCGAGATCGGGTGTGTTCAGGGTGGTATGGCCGTAGACTTGCCTCAATTTTCAAAAGTCATTTGGTTCCTTTTCTATTTTCAGTTGAAGACAGCTCAAATACACTCATTTTTTTTTTCTGTTGACAATTTTTTAATTTCAGATTAATATGTAACAATTAGGTTACAATGTTTGTGTTTGTTAGGTAAGGTCCCTGTTGTAGTTGTGTCCCACACCCAGGAGATGTGCCATATACCCTTACATTGTGCCCATTAGTTGGGAGCGCATTGATCACCCTTCCTCCTCTCCTTGCTCTGCTCCCCTCCCTCCCTCCCCCCCAACTTGAATTAAATTGAATTTTTTTCTCGAGTACACAAAACTTTAAATAGTCAAACTCAGATAGCAAAATTTGCTGCATATTGTTTTACTATTTTGAAGATGGTGGTACCCTTGTGACTACAATGGTTTTAATTGTTTTAAAATTAATTATGTAAAACATATTTATGAATTACTTTTTAATTATTTGTAACATCTGAGATTTTATTTATTTATTTATTTTTAATTAAATCATAGCTGTGTACATTAATGCAATCATGGGGTACAGTGTGCTGTTTTTTTTTTTTTTTTTTGAGGCAGAGCCTCAAGCTATCCCCCTGGATAGAGTGCCATGGCATTACAGCTCACAGCAACCTCCAACTCCTGGGCTCAAGCGAGTCTCTTGCCTCCACCTCCCAAGTAGCTGGGACTACAGGCACCTGCCACAATGCCGGGCCATTTTTTGGTTGCAGCCATCATTATTGTTTGGTGGGTCCGGGCTGGGGATTCGAACCTACCGCCTTAGGTGTACGTGGCTGGCGCGTTAGCTGGTTGAGCTATAGGCGCCGAGCCAGTGTGCTGGTTTTATATACAATTTTTTTTAAGAGTTTGATTTTTTTTTTTTTTTTTTGAGACAGAGCCTCAAGCTGTCCCCCTGGGTAGAGTGCCATGGCTTCACTGCTCACAGCAACCTCCAACTCCTGGGCTCAAGAGAGTCTCCTGTCTCAGTCTCCCAAGTAGCTGGGACCACAGGCGCCCGCCACACGCCCGGCTATTTTTTAGTTGCAGCCATTGTTGTTTGGCAGGTCCGGGCTGGATTCGAACCCGCCGCCTTAGGTGTATGTGGCTGGTGCCTTAGCTGCTTGAGCCACAGGTGCCGAGCCAAGAGTTTGATTTTTTTTTATTAAATAATATACACATAGATCATGTATACATTAATGCATTTATGGGATACAATGTGCTGATTTCAGATAGAATTAGTAACACATCACACTGGTTAATATATCCTCATCTCATTTACATAATTATTGTGTTAAGACATTTATACTCTACACTTAATAGAGTCAATTTTATATAGAATTTGAAATATTTTCACCAAACTGGTTAACATAGCCTTCATGGCAATTTCTTAGTTATTGTGTTAAGACATTTATATTCTACATTTAGAAAGATTCACATGTACCCTTGTAAGATGGATCATAGGTGTGGTCTCACCAATCACCCTCCCTCCACCCATCCTCGCCCCTTCACTCCCCTTCCCAGCACTCCCTCTCCCCCTTCCCGAGTATCTTGAGGAAGTTCATTCCTTTTTTTTCCCTTTTGGAGTCCCAAATGACTAACCGTGTTAAAGCTGCTCAGCATATTCTTACTTTTTCCATGTATGTAATGCAAACTGGCCTTTATTTTTGCTTCTTTGGTTTTTGCATTTGTGCTGGATCAGAATAAGATGAAGTTTGACTTAATCAAAATCACCTCTGTAAAACTAGTTTCCTATTAATGTAGTTGAAAGATATAGCAAGGGTGTATGTGTGAATTTTTGCTTTTAATTTGTGTCCTTACCTGGATATGCTTTTGAGTGAAAAATTTGAAAATACAAATTTTCATTTGTAACTTTGTATCTATTGCATGTATGCTCATGTCAAGCTAGAGAACTTTCGATAGTGCCAATAGTGTTTTCTGCTTGTACAGAACTTTGTAACAATATACTTCTGTTCTTTTTCACTAATCTTACTTGTACCCTTAGAGGTTTAGCAGTTAGGTAATTAGGAGAGAAAGCAGAGACTTTTTCAAGAGATTTTCTCACAGTTTTGAGTCTTCCTGGAATCTCTTTAGCATTGAGATTAAAAATTGATAAGGTTGTATGTAGTGACTTTTATTGTCCTAAGATAAAGGCAATCAGGGATTATTATTATTATTTTATTTATTTATTTATTTTTTTGAGATGGAGCCTCAAGCTATCCCCCTGGGTAGAGTGCCATCGCATCACGCTCACAGCAACCTCCAACTCCTGGGCTCAAGCGAGTCTCCTGCCTCAGCCTCCCAAGTAGCTGGGACTACAGGCGCCTGCCACAACGCCGGGCCATTTTTTGGTTGCAGCCATCATTGTTGTTTGGCGGGCCTGGGCTGGGGATTCGAACCCACCACCTTAGGTGTATGTGGCCGGCGCCTTAGCCGCTTGAGCCACAGGCGCTGAGCCTCAGGGATTATTATTAAATATTTTCATGACTATAAGTGTAAGCATGCAAAGGTTGCTTTATTTTTTCTTCTGGTTTCTTCTGTTGAAATGGGAACACATATTGCTAGATTAATTCAGCATTATAGTGAGGATTAATTTCTAATAGGAATGTGAAATGCTTTGAAGTTATTAACCATTTTGTTAATGAGTAACTTTTATGTAAAGTTCTGTTAACATAGTTTGATTTATGTTTGAAGTATGTATTCCTGTTGTCTGTATAGTTCTGTTTTTCTTCCATGAAATTTCAGCATTTTTTTCTTGGAGCTCTAAAAGATTCCAGCACTATTTATAGAAATGAGCAATGTATTTTAGCCTGTTTTATATCTAGTGTTTATTTACTCATAGTATATGGACTTGCTCTGAATTTGTGATCATTACGAATAAGTTGGGCTTTTCTCTTTGCTATAATACTAGTATTTGCTCTCAACTCAAATTTAATTAAACCAGTTGTGTTTTTGCATTTGTATCGATAATAAGTTAAGTGCAATGATATAACATGGATAAAAGGGTTAAAAGATGTAACAAAATTGGGAAGGATATGGAGTTCAAGACTTCTTAGTTATTCTTATCTAGTATATAATGTTGCATCAGTCTCTCAGAAATTCAAACCTGATTTGAGAAAAAGTAATCTCTGACAGACATGGCTTTGAAGATTTGCTTCTTAAGTCCTAAAGTTAATATTATCTTTTTTTATGACTTTAGCATAAAAACAAAACAGGTATCAAACAAAATATATCATTTGGGCAATTAAATTCAATCTGAATATTTGCATATGCAAGTGGGTATCATTGGAATTCCAGGTCAGGCAGAATCCAATTTTTGAAGCACAGTAGTAGATCACTTAAAAAAATAATAGGAAAGAATGGAAGAAAGAAAAAAGGAAGGCAGGAAGAAAGGAAAGGAGGAGGGAAGAATAAGAGAAGGGGCAGCAATATTTCACTTAATAAAATAAAGCTGCCTTCTTTTCAGAAAGAACTTTGGCTTCTCTGATAGCAGCTAGCACGGTTGTTCTTCATCAGCCAAAGGTTTCCACAACACACGGATCTGGATTCCATCCATACCTTGATTGATTGATTGTGTCATGGATAAACGTTAATTGTTTTCACCAATACTTTCTAACCATGCAGTGGTCTTCTCATCTCTTAACCAGGGCTCACTGTCTTTTTCTGAAGCTTATCTAGCTTCTAAAGCCCTTGAGATCCATCTTGACCTTGCTGTCATTCTGAAAAATTCAAGGAGGATTTAGAAGCTGGAGAATATATGAAAGGGAAAATGCTTGAAAGAGAGGTACTGATATGAGAGAGAAAGGCATTTGGAATTGGAGTAACTATTTAAAATATAATTTTAAAAGAAAGTTATCAGAACTCTGACACTGGAATGTTAAAGTTTAATAGGAGTATGCTTTGCACTAAGGATTTAGTATTTAAATCTGCATTCTCTTTTGGAAACATGACCTATTTGTTAAGATTGAGGTTTAAAAGGTACAAGTAAATAGCTGTAAGCAGTAGCACTAGTTCCAAACCCATCTGCATAGAGAGAAAAATAACTCACTGAAAAATTTTTGATAGTTATTAGGACAACTTAAAAGTTTGAATTCTTTCTATGAATCATTATAAAAACAAGTGTAATCACTGTGTATAATCTAGAATGTTATTTAGAAAAGCAGTAGGGCAAATAATAAATAGTTATTTAAATAGATATTTTCTTTAATAAAGACATGCTCTGCTTTTTGATATACAACTTTTAGCAGTTTTCTTTGCCAGGGGACAGAGAACATCTTAAGTTTATTTTCTTCTCATTTTGTCCTAAATGGATATTTTACAGAAGGCAGGTTTCTTTTTTTAAGGACTAAGTGGTTAGAGATTGATTGGCCTCTTCTCCCTTGAAGATCCGTCATTGTTCCTGGCATAGCACATAAATTTTCTTTGGACTTTAAAAAAGTCACCTAGGTTAAAAGGAATATCTCAAATTAAGCTCACTGAGGAACCTCCTTTTCTGTCCTATAGTCTAAGAAATGACAAATGCCGATTGCATGTTACTAGAATTATAATACTAAAATAAGATTATTGAGAATTTATCTTTATTTCCCTGGACAGTAGTTTAAATGATCTTCTGTTAAAAATAAACCTAGTTGTGGCATTTTACATTAGAGAAATGTAACTGTCTATATCCTAGAGTTAAAAAAAAGCAAGAAAAATAGCTTTATGCATTGTTAAATAGAGAGTTTCTTAATAAAATGACCTTCTGAATTTGTAATATACATATATTTTTAATGCTCACTTTTGTATTTTAACAGATGCCTCATGCATGGAAAAGCTACTTTCTAAAGATTGGAAGGAAAAAATGGAAAGATTAAATACCAGTGAACTTCTTGGAGAAATTAAAGGTACAATATAAAAAATATCAAACATATCAATGAACAGATATTGTTTTATGTAGCAGTATATTTGCTGATCTGTACCATAACACTAAATTCTTGCCTCTAACACGTGATTATATATGAGAAGATAAATGTCTAGTGTTTCCCTGAACTTCCATTCTTTGTAGTGTCGACAGGATGAAATTTTTGCCTCTTTTTGTATTAGTATACAAATATATAACTTATAAAATATACTGACTCATTTATTTGCTTAACAAAGAAGTATGAAAAAGAAAAAAGTTATGTCAAACCATGAGTAGATTAAGTCAAAAGATAATCTTACTTCTTCATTTTAAAATCATAATAGCTTGATTTATACATCTAAATTAATTGCATCCTTTCTGAAGGAGTTTATAGAATTTGTTGTATATAATGATTTGTGGGTGGATTCTGACCTTGGTTTGAATCTGAACTCTGCAAGGATCTTTGCACAAGCCACTGAACTTTCCTATGTTTTATATTCCTCATTTCTAAAATGAGGGTAGTAATAGTATTTACTTCACAGGCTCATTAAGAAAGTTAATATAGTACATGTAAAGCTCTTAGAAAAGTATCTAGCATTCAAGGTATTCATGAGTGTAAGTTGTAGTAGTTGCCATTATTAATACACCCAGGAGGTCATATGTTGATAATCTCAAAACAAATTTCATGGGATTTAGCATTTCTTGATTTCTGACTCAGATGAGGATGAGAATCTTTATTTTTGAATTTATATGACTGTTGTTATTATTTTTTAACATGTTAAGAAGTGGACAATCTCAGTCTATTCTAGTATTAAGTTAGCCTATCAGTGAAGAGCTGTACTTATTCCCTAACCAAACTCTCATTGATTCATTTATGGTTAACGGACTGTTTTACTAGTTTCTTTTGCATCATAAGTTGAATCCATGATCATTCATTAATTCTACTAGTCATCCCTTACAGACAGTCATCACTATGATATGCACTAATAATTTGGGAACTTAATAGCATTAGTTTTATGAATTTATCAAATAACTTTAGGTAAACCTTCCCATTGGTTGTGGATAATATCTCAGTTAAGATGAATATTTGATAATAATTATCTGATATAAAAGGTATTTTGAATTTATTATAGAAAATTGTCTAGAGGTAAGGTGTGTTATGTTCAACTCAAATGAAGAGAAAAGGGGGTCATCCTTTCTTAATAAATGATAACTCATTCTATTAACTAAGATAGCATCAAAATCAAATGGAAATTGGATATTATTTTGAGTTTCCCTGTTTCTGTTTTATACTCATGAAGGCCATTTACTATTTTGGAAAAAAAAGAAACTCAACTTATAACTGATGGGTAGAAAGAGAGTCATTAGTGACATATTCTCTATCCAGCTGCAATAACATGGGATTTGCTACTTTGCACGTCATTCTGTTTTTTTCCTTTCCAAAGTCATTGGTTTTGTAACAGTGAGAACAGAAATGGTTTATGCAAAGGCAAGCTTTTGCCAGCATGAATGATGGAGGTCTTTCTTTCTGTTAGTAATGTGAACGCTAACATTTTATTATTTAATGATTCAACATCAAGTTTTCATCTTTCAGGATATTAGCCCCCTACTTTCCATCTTTCTTTATATTTAATTCAAATTATAAATTTTAAATCCAAAAAAAGTACTAGTCTTAGATACTTAAAATGTTTAAATCTGAAAAGCGAATCATCTGTAAAATTAAGCTTATCAAACTATTTTGCTTTTTCCCCTGGATTCTTTATGATATGTGAATTGTCTTTATATGTTATCCTGAGTTTTATAAGCATAAGATATAAGATTCTTACTATATGTATTTTGATTTATTCTGAATTGTCTCTCCTTACATCCCAATATTTTATTGCCACGTGCATTGTAGAGAAAATATAGCATTAACATGTTAATTTAAAAGTGAAAGATTTAGTTAAAATGGTATTTAAATTAGGGGTGTCCAACCTGTGGCTGCAGGCCCAAGTGCTGATTTTGTGAAGACTTTTTTTGCTTATCTGTGATGTTGGCTATCAGAAAAAGTATGCAGGGACTTTTTTTGTTTTGTTTTTTTTCTAGTCAGCTTTCATTAGTGTTTGTATATTTATTGTGTGGCCCAAGACAACTCCTATTTTTCCAATGTACAGCAGAAAAAAAAAAAAAAGGTTGGATACCCCTGATTTAAATAGTTTAATACAACCACTACCAAAATTCAACATACATTTTTATTTCTGGTGGAGACCAGATTAGTTATTACCCACCTAAATTACTTTTCATTTTTCTGAAATTTTAAAATGATCTAAATTACATCTTCAAAGAACCCACAGTATTGTGGGTTACCAGTATTTAATGTTATTCTTCAAACATTGTATGTTTTTAATAGTTCTTATTTTTTCAGATTATAAATTTGATAAACATTTATTTGTAAAAAACATAAAAAAAACACAAAATAAAATACACTGTTCTCTAATTCTACCTGCATTCTTATTATATAGACTTTCAATTTCAACTTATCTATATATGTTAAATTTTTTCCATAAAATCAGGATCTTTGCTTTAACTATGTTTTTGTAATCTGTTTTCTCCACTTAATGATATAGTATGGATTTCCTTGTGAGTAGGTCATCTCCTAAAATATTATTTATGTTGACAGAAAATGTTTTATAAAGTGAGGTTTTCGTAATTTAACTGAGCCTCTTATTCAACTTTCAAGTTGTTTTTATTGTTCCTCGGTATAAAGAGCACCTTGAACATGGTTAAGCTCTTATTAAGACTTTTCACCTTATTGGTGGTGCTTTCCTTAGGACATATTCTTAAAGATGAAATTCCTGTGCCCAGGAGTATGTTCTTTTAAAAAAGGCTTTGGATTTATTTTGTAGTTATCCCTCAGGAAGAGTATGGTTTTGTAATTTTACCAGCAGTATCTGCAAGTGCTTATTCTCTCTCTCTCTCTCTCAATAACAAGTATTATTACTTCAAAAATTTCTTGCCAGTTTTATTAGGTATAAAACAACATATCGTTGCTGATTTAATTTTAATTTCTTTGATTATTAGTAAGAATGAAGAGTTTTACATAAATTTATTTGCTGTTGGCATGGTGCCTGTACTCAGTGGTTAGGGCACCGGCCATATACACCTGGGCTGGCTGGTTCAAACTTGGCCCAGGCCTGCTAAACAACAATGACAACTACAACAAAAAATAGCTGGCATTGTGGTGGCCTTAGTCCCAGTTACATGGGAGGCTGAGGCAAGAGAATCACATGAGCCCTAGAGTTTGAGGTTGGTGTGAGTTGTGATGCCATGGCACTCTACCGAGAGCAACATAGTGAGACTGTCTCAAAAAAAAAAAAAAAAGTATTTGCTATTAAATGTCTCTTCCTTTGCAAACTGCGTGTTTATGCTCATTGCCTGTTTTCTTTTATAGGACTTGTTCAGTTCTGTTGACTAACGGCTTGTGAATATTTTAGTAGTATTAACCTTTATTTGCCATATATGTTGCATTTTGTCATTTGCTTTATTTTGTGGTTTGTCAGTCTTTCCATTCCATTTTAAATGCTTATTTCTGTTGGGACTTGGTTTAGAAAGGCTTTTTCATCCTGAGGTTAAATAATATTCTGTTAACATTTTCTTCCAATTAGTTGGCTGTATTTTTAAACCTTTAACTCTTTTAACTTCTCTTAAATATATTTTGATGTATAATGTCAGCTAGAGATATAGCTTAATTTTTTTCTCAAGCAGTTAACCGAGTATCTGTGCTATTTATTAAGTAATCCATCTTATCTCCTTTGACATGAAATAGCATCTTTTATTACATTCTGCTTGCGTATTTGGAAACTATTTCTCAGATTTTGGTTCTGTTCCATTGGTTTTTCTCTCTAATTTTTTATTAGTACTATGCTATATTAATCACTGTAATTTCAAAGTATATTTCAAAAATAAGAGTTGCAAGACCACATTTGTATTTTTTCTTTAAGTTATTTTCTTACTTCTCTAAAGTTTGTGTTAGATTTATTTTATCAAGTTATTAAATTAAAACCCCAAGATGATTTTTTAGAAGGTTTTATCACTGTTATATAAAACTTAACAGTGAACTAACATTATTATAGTATTAACTATCTCCATTAAAAATAATTTTCAATTAGTTCATGTCCTTTAATGTTTTGTTTTTGAAAATACAAATTCTGCACATTTCCTGTGATCTTTTCCTCATAATACTTAACATTTTTTGCTTACTCTTATGAATGAGATAGTCTATTTTCTTTTTGTTACTGCATTTAGGATGGTGGTGAATTTTGCTAATTTATTACCCTAGTTTATTTTGTAGCTTCCCTCTTTATCAAACTTACTAAGTCTAGTCATATTTCACCTGATAATGTTTTTTTCCTCTTCTTTCGTAGTTCTGTGTCTTTTTCCCAACCCCCCAATACATCATCTAGAATATCAAGAATAATATTAAGCAATAGAGGTAATAGCCGATATTTTGGCCTAGTTTTTAATTTGTAGGATTGTTTTTAATTTTTCACATTAAATATTCTATTGGTTATTGATTTAAGGTATTATTTATCATTTAAAAATAGTCCATTTAAAAAGTTTCTGTGAGAACTTACATTTTATTTTGCAGCATGCCTTATCAGGTTTGTTTTAAAAATTAATTGACGAAATAAACCTTGATTAGCCATGGTCTAGTCTTGTTTTAATGTACTGCATAATTTTATTTGCTCACATTACAGTTGCTATTTTTGAATCTATAATTAAGAGGTTAGTTTCTATTTTTCTTCATTTGTACTATTTTTCCTAATTTTTTAGTGCCAGATTTCATAGTTGAATTAAAATCTTTTCTTCCTTTTCTAGGCAGTATAAAATATTGAATAGATAACATGTGAAATGCTTATCTAGATCTAGAGTTTTCTTTGGAGATACATTTTTTAGCATTTTCTAGTTCTTTTTAAGTCAGTTTTGTCATTATATATATATTTTTTTTTTTAATTTTTTTTTTTTTTTCCCGAGACAGAGTCTCACTTTATTGCCCTTGGTAGAGTGCCATGGCATCACAGCTCACAGCAACCTCCAACTCCTGGGCTTAGGTGATTCTCTTGCCTCAGCTCCCTTGCTGGGACTACAGGTGCCCACCACAATGCCTGGCTATGTTTTGTTGCAGTTTGGCTGGGGCTGGGTTTGAACCTGCCACTCTTGGTATATGGGGGTGGTGTCATACTCACTGAGCCACAGGTGCCGCCCCATAAAATATTTTTTGTAATTATTTTATAGGAATATATTTCTAATATCCTAGAAATTATATCTTCACAAATTTGCAAATATGTTAGTATTGATTTGATATTAATATTTCCTAGGTCTTCTATTTATTTGCTGTTACATATTTCATTTTTAATTTTGTATATTTTTTCCTTTCTTTTGTTTTTCAGTTTTACTTCTAGTAGTTTTTCTATTTATTGCCCTACCTCCCCAAATGGTTCAATTTTTGGATTTATTTGTCAATTCTGTTGCTTTAGATTTTGTCTCTCCCTTCCTTGTCTTCCTTATGGTTTTTCTTTTGTATGTTTTTGATACCTTCTAATTTCCTAAGTTTAATACGTCAATTAAAAATATTTAATTATAAATATACTTTTGGCCATGAAAATACTTATGGAAATAGCTTTTTGAATTTCATAATTTTGTGCTGTTTGAATTCTCAGTCATTACTTTGTAAATGTTCAACACTTATATTATTTTCTAACTTATCTATATGTATATCATTCTTAACATTCCATCTTGGTCATGGATTATAATGAAACTGGGGAAGAGAGGAACACAGCCTTCATCACTACCGTTGGAAAGTTCTATATGATGGGCAGGTGCTAGAAGGAGAGGAAAGTATGGGCAGTGGAATGGATAAGAGCAGTATTGAAAAATGGTCTGCAACCAAGGGAGCTTAATATTCCTACATAATTAAGAAAGAATAAATTAATAATTTTATCATTACCTTTTCCTTTAAACAACAGTGATTTCTTGTAAAATTCTTTTATCTAAATACGTTACAGCAGTATTTCTAAAACCCATTGATAGAAGTTGGAATACTGCTGAAGTTTGGCAGATAACTAAATCATAGAATTTCCAATGGGTCTGTGTCTGAGTCTTGTCTTATGTTCTTTTTCAATTGTCTATATCATTAGGGAATGATGCTATAGTCAAACAAATTAGCATATCCATCATCTCGCATAGTTACTTTTTGTGTGTGAGCAATAAGAGCACCTTACCAAATTTCCGGTATACAATACACTGGATATACTCACGTAATCCTCATAGTGTATATTAGATCTATAGACTTTTCCTACATAACTTCATCTTTGTACCTTTTGATCTCTATTTCTCCCTCTCCCCACCTCTGTTAACCACCATTCTTGATAGTCTTTAAAAGAAAATCCCACCCCTAACCCCCACCATTTTTTCACATGTAGTCTCCTTTCTAATAGCAGTATTAATTGAGGCTAAGATGCTGCAATTTTCAAAAAGTAATAGTAGTAGTCTGAAAACAGGGTTCAAACCAAGTTAACATTATAACAAGTATTGCAAAAGAACTTCATTATTAAGAACATAGTAAAGTACAGCATAAAATGTTTAGACGTTTGCTTTGGCCTGGTTGCATGCCCTTCTACTTTGTGGATGGCATCTCCTCCTTGATGTGAAGGCGCCTCCCTGGGCAGTGTGCCAGGGAAACAGTAATGTTGGTTGTTTGAGTTAGCACAAAGGTGCTCATGTTTGTCAAACACACAGATGATAAGAGAGACAAAAAAATAATTACATGATGGAAACAAAATAAGGAAAATAGTGGGGTTTTTTTTGGCCATTTACGATTAATTGTTTCAATGTTTACATTTAGGGATCAAGGTAGACATGCTTTAGGTGTATTATTCTGCAGCTTAGAGAAATGACAGTCTCTTTCTGATAAGAAAAAAGTGAAAAGCAAATATTTTTAAATAGAAAATTTTGCAAATGATTCCCAGTATGTTTCAAAGCCACCACTGAAAAATTGTTACTTGGCTCGGCGTCTGTGGCTCAAGTGGCTAAGGCGCCAGCCACATACACCTAAGGTGGCGGGTTTGAATCCAGCCCGTGGACTGCCAAACAACAATGACGGCTGCAACCAAAAAATAGCTGGGCATTGTGGTGGGCGCCTGTGGTCCCAGCACTTGGGAAGCTGAGGCAGGAGACTCTCTTGAGCCCAGGAGATGGAGGTTGCTGTGAGCTGTGATGCTACAGAACTCTACCCAGGGGGACAACTTGAGGCTCTGTCTAAAAAAAAAAAAAAAGAAAAAGAAAAATTGTTACTTATTATTGTTACTCAACTAATATATCTGAGAGGTCTGGTTCTAGAGCCTAAATACTATTGCCATAGTTCACTGCTAAAGACTATTCATTGTCACTTTGTTAGGGTTGTTTCTAAGGGAAGGAAAATTAGGAACTGTGTTACATCAAATAGTACAATCATGTTGTGATTAGGGTTGGTGCAAATACTGAATCAAAATTATGAATTTATTGTAACACTGCTACTAAGCCCTACTGAGGGCCTGGTTTCATTTTTATTTGATTGCAAACGTAAATCCTCAGAGGAAAGCATAGCAACACAAAAGTCATTTTTTTTTTCAGTGCATGATAGATCTTTGAAGATCAAAAAGTATAAGTTATTCTTGAAGTAACTTAAGTAGAACTGTTATCACCAAAGGGTCAGAATGGATGAACAGCATTCCCAGGTTAATACCTTAAACGCCAGTTCTCTCTCCTAGTTTGTTTATTGTTAGAGCAAGAGCCTAAACTACCTCCAAGTACTCTGATAACTTATTCTATACATTGCCCTTTCTATGGAATACCCTGTTTTTAGAAACGGTAATTCAGTTTCTAACTGGTAAAACAGTTCTTACTGTTTTCTGTTGTGGTACTCATAGTGTTTTTAGAAGAGCTATGGCTATAAACTTTGCATATTCATTTATAATTGAGTTTTTCTTTAATTCTCACCTATTAATTTACAGTTGTTTCTTTATCTGGGGAGCAAGAAATGAGTAGTGATGTATATCTGCCACTTTTCAATTCCAATAAAATTAACAAAGTTCACATACCTAGTTATTTTTGCTGTCTGATGAAGAAAAATAGGAGTCAAATGATAGTCTATCAATGTTCATATTTTATATATTTCAAAAACTTTAATTTGCTATTTCTAAGACATAGTTCTAGAGAATGGCTTGTGAAAAAGATTGAAAACACAAATACTTTTTCATGTTTCTGTTTTTATGAAATGATGTAGCAGCAGCATGATTTTCTTTTCTTTTCTTTTTTTTTTTTTTTTTTGAGACAGAGCCTCAAGCTGTCCCCCTGGGTAGAGTGCCCTGGCATTACAGCTCACAGCAACCTCCAACTCCTGGGCTCAAGCGAGTCTCTTGCTTCTGCCTCCCAAGTAGCTGGGACCACAGGTGCCCGCCACAACACCTAGCTATTTTTTGGTTGCAGCCGTCGTTGTTGTTTGGTGGGTCCGGGCTGGGGATTCGAACCCGCCACTTTAGGTGTACGTGGCTGGCGCCTTAGCCAGTTGAGCTA
>CAUYTI010022024.1:0-27674 GCA_963575145.1 Galago senegalensis
ACATGTGAAATTTACTAGGTGTAGAATATAAATGTCTTAACAATAACTAAGAAAATGACATGAAGGCTATGCTAACCAGTTTGATGAAAACACTTCAAATTGTATATAAAACCAGCACATTGTACCCCATGATTGCATTAATGTACACAGCTATGATTTAATTAAAAAAAAAGATTACCTTACTAGAAAAAAAATAATATCTGATGGAGCCTGTATTGAAGGTGGTAGTCTTTTTTTCTCTTTTATATTGTATGGTGGGTATCCTAAGCAAGGCTCCTCTATAACCTATAGGGTCTTTATTCCAAAAGCAGGAAAAAGTGTCACTAATGGTGCTAAAATATGAATTATTTTTTCATTCTGCCACGGTCTTTCAATTTGTCATGGTGCTTTTTATTTGCTATTTAACATCATTGTAAGTAACAAAATTTGAAAATTTAGATTACTAGCATAGATTTGATCATTCATTCTTACATTATACAATGCTAGTGTTAAATGCAAATCTAAGAATTTGTGGTAAAATCAGTGAAATTCCACATTTCATATTTTGTAACTTGTACAACTACATGTACTTGGCTCTTACCAGTAAAGAGGAAAAGCTAAACTAAACTAATCAACTGTTTTTATTTTACTTCTTGATAAATATACATATTCCAAGACTTTCTACCTTTGATTTATTAATGAGTTAAAAAATAATTAAACAGAAAAGGAATTGTGAGCTACCCTCTCTTTCCCTTTCCTCTGACATCATTTTCATCATAAGTGGCTGGCCAATGGATGAAAGTAACACTTACAAAAAGGATCTAATAGCGTTTCTTAGTGGTTTGTGTTTGTTAAAACATTATTGTCTTATTTTTACATTTAAAGTAAATTCTGTTTTCCAAGGGAAAGCATGATCCCTTGGAGTTCTAAGCACACACCAGTTTACTCAGTGTATCCCTCCACAAGGATAGACGAAAAATAAAGGGAAAGTAAATTAGAGAGGCTCAGATTGGAACAACTGGAAAAATTGGAACAACTTACATGGCCCTCAACTGAACAATAATAGACAAATTGTGCCATGAAATATTGTTAACCTATAAAAAAGGAAAAAAATCCTGATATGTGCATCAACAAGGGTGAATCTAAAAAACATTACATTGAAGAAGTGAAGCCATTTTCTACCAGGATCTAGAATAGGCAAACTCAGTCTATGCTGATGTATTTCAGGTTACCGGTTCTATTGGAGGAGGTGAGAAAAGACTAGAGAATGATCAAGGGAAACTTCCTGGGATACCAGAAGAGTTTTAATCTGACTGGGCTGTGGACAACATACAAAGTGTATCCTTTTATCAAAACTCATCAAATGGTACATTTATGATCTCTCAACTTCCCTTTGCATGAATAATACTTCAGTAAGAAGTAAGTTATTTTATATTTCTCTTCCCCCTGCCCCCACAAAAAAACAATGGTTATCTTCTACCTCTTCTAAGAAAATTTTTGAATCAGATTATCAAATGCCGCAATGGCATTTGAGCCATTTTTTTGAGTAAAGGCATTTGGAGTAAAATTTTTTGGAGTAATTTTTTACTCCAAATGCCTTTACTCAAAAGCCTTCAATTTGTAAATTTATTTAGGAGAAAAGACATCCTTACTATGTTAAGCCATCCTCATTATTGTATTTCTTGCCATTAAGGTTTTCTGCACATTAATTAGATTTCCTCACATTGTTATTAGATTTGCTGCTAGCTTATTTACAAGGTGGCTTATTTTAATGTGTAAACTTATTTGATTTCTTATCGTTTCTTACTGGAAAACAGATAAACTAATCTTTTGTTTTTTCATGTGTCCACCTTTATTGAATTATATAGAATTCTCATAGTTTTTTAATTGATTCTCTAGATTTTCTCAGTTTCTGCACTGGGCTAACAATGACAATTTTTTCCTAATATTATATGTTACTGTTATTTTTTACCTGATTACACAAGCTAGAGTCTATTATATTTAATAGTATGATGCTAAATAGCAGTGGTAGAAGGTGGCATCCCTGTCCTGTTTATAAGAATATTTTTAACATTTCACCATTATGATATTTGCTCTGAATATCTAACAAACAAACATATCAAGTTAGGAAATTTCTTTTTCTTTCTGAAAAGATTTTTTTGTTTGCTTTCTTATTGGCTTAATTAAAATGAGTGATAAATTTTATCAAATTGTTTTGGTTAACTATCAGGATGCTCATATTTTTTTCTTTCTTAAAGTGTTATTATAAAAATTTTATGATAATCATTTATATTTATAAATACATTAATGTTGAAACATTTTTGAATTGCAAAAATAACCTCTACTTGTTGATAATGTATTAGTCTTTCAACATGTTGGCAGCTTCTACTTGTTAATATTTTATTTAGGAAATTTCCATTGATTTCCAGTTTTTCTCTCAAACTGTGTCCAGCTCTGGTATCAGGGCTCTGCATGCCCTTAATTGATTCTCGAAAGCTCCCAATTCTTCTTTAGTTTTGGAAGAGTTGAAATATTGGAAGATTTGATACAACCCATCTATGGAATTATCCAGCATTGCAACTTAGAGGTTACTTCCTTTTTAATTTCCTCTGTGATTATTGTCCTACATGGATTTTTTTTTACTCCATCTACATACTAGGAAATTTTTCATTCCATCCAGATTTTCCAATCTATTGGAATGTAGAAGAGTATGATCCTGTTCTTTTCTCTTATATCTTATTCCGTTTTTTCAGAAAGTTTTGAAACAAATTGGTTAGTCCAATTTGTCTTTTAAATTTCTTTTTAACTATTATAGGTAGGTAATAGGTATATAATAGTTATGTATATTTATAGGGCACATGAGCTGTTTTGCTACAGGCATGCAATGTGGATTCATCAAATCAGGATAACTGAGTCATCCTTCACTGCAGGCATTTATCATTTCTTTGTCTTTTTGATGAACAAATTTTGGTTTCATTCTCCAAGTTTACTTTTTTCCTCAAAAAATTCTGCTTTTACATATAGTGAGTGTTTAATTCTGCTTTTCCGTTTTATATATATTTTTAATTTGTTGAGCTGAAAGTTTAGGTTACACATTATCAGTCGGTTGTAATCTAAGAAATATAAGATTAAAAATTTCCTTTTGAATGCTATTTTGGCCACATCTCATAGCTCATGGTTCTTAGAAAGAGTCATTCTTATTTGTTGTAATTACGGTAGTACATAGAGTTCTTCATGGTAATTTTTGGAAGAAGTTTGCTTTTATATTTTCAAATGATTGGATGGGAATTCTAGCCCTTTGTTATTATACTTGGATTACATTTGGGTCACAGAGTGTGAATTTTGTCATTCAGAACTGCAAGATGTATGTTTCCTTTGTTATGTAGCATTTGTGAAAAGCTTTTGTGATTGTCTCATCATGTTTGAAAGAATGTATATTATCTATTTTTGAGAAATACACTTCTGCATGTAAGTTAAGTTATGCAAATTTCCAATATTTTATATCACTTCTTTTTTGTTATCTTGGTATGTAAATTATAAGATGTGTGCTAAAATCTTTCACAATGCTTTTTAATTTGTGAAAATTATCTTAGGTTTCAAGCCACTTTTACTTTCCACATATTATTTATTTTTACATACATTTATTTTTACATATATTTCAAAGTTACGTTATAAAGTTAATAAATGTTAATGCCTATTTGTTCTTGGTACAGTTTTCACTCATCAGTATAAAATACAGTTTTCATTTGATTTTTTCCAATGTTCTATTTTTGTGTCTGTTTTCTTCATTTTATATTTGCCTGACACTTCTTTTTTTATACCTTTCAAATATTCCATATCATATTTTAGAAGCATCTGTTGTAAATATCACATATTTGTGATTTTTTTTGCCCTTTCACATTTAACATATTTTTAACTACCTCTGACTTCTTATATTTTATTCCTTAGAAATATAGGCTTTTTTTTTCTTCTACAGCTTTTCAACAGGATGGGTTTCTTTCTGTTCCATTTTTTAAAGTGATTTGTAGATGTGGCTGAGAGAACATTTTCTATGGATCTCACACGTACGTGCATATTTTGTGAGAATGAACAAGTCCTTTGTTCACAGATATCTCTTCAAGGAGGTTTATATAGTGAACAGCCTAAGAAGGTAGAGCTAGTATCTTCCTCCAGAGCCACGGAGGGCTCTGTCACCTTAGAAAGTAGAGATAGTGTTTTCTTCTTAAGCAAAGCATAAGCATGTTTACTCCTGATCATAACAAATTCGGGTTCCCTGAGCTCGTGATTTCTCATCTGCCACACAACCCATTGCATGTGCAAATGCCTCTATGATAGCTCATCTGGTCCTCTTTTGTGCCATCTGCTGCAGACCGGAGTCAAGTAACCAGTGCAAATATGCAGATATTTATTCTAGTTGTGATGAGTAATAAAGTCCTTAGTCTCTGACAAATGAGACTTGTATCTCCTACCAGTTTCCCTGACTAATTATGACTGGCTAATTTTTAGCTTGAAGGTAGGGTGACAGCTCCTTCACAATTCTTGACAGCTCATACATACAGTTTCTGGTTCCTTGTTGCACTGTGGACCACATTTGTGACTGAATGAGGACAGCTTGGGTACACTATCTTGAGGTGGAGTGCGCTTTAGCACCACAAGGTCTTCCTGGGCTAGCGTCAGGTGGCCTTCAAGAGTCTGCGTGAATTTGAAAGTGTGAATTGTCAGGTGTGGGAAAGATCAGAAATTTTAATGAGGAAACAGCATTTGAATAAGTAAAGCAAGAAGTAGCAATTCTATACAAGAAGCTGAATATATAATTAGAGCAGCACCGGCCACTGTGGCACTCTAAGTTATCCACCTTAAGCCTGGATAACTTAGAGTCTCTATATCCTCCAGGGTAACCCAAGGTCAGCTGGTTCTGGAAGAGGGCAGATTTCTGGTCTTAGGCTTGAGCATAATAGCTGATTTGGATCTGAATGTCAATGCTGTAATCCAGACATCTTTGTGAAAGCTTCGATGGCTTGAAAAGTTCCACAGTTATGTTAACAGGCTGATAATAACTTTTAGTCTGATTTAGAGATCTGCCATTGTGTCAAAGGCAGCCTAGTTCCTTTTTAGTCTAGAAAATGAAGCAGATAGTAACTGCAGAACAGAAATAAAATCTGGGTCTGAGTAAGAAAAAAAAGACCTTCTATTACTGGTGAAAAGTCATCCTTGCAACTGTTCATGTGGTACACATGAAGGGCTGCAGAAAGAAAATTGCCTGGACCAGTAAATAGCAGACTCACTTCCTTTCTGCAGAGGTAGGCAGCCTCCTAAGGTGCTAGCTATAGACTAAACCAGGGATCCATGCCTGAACCAATATATTAAGGGAGGGTACCTAGCACCCAGCTTCCGCTGCTGCTAAGGGAGAAAGGCTGTCATTACTTGGAGATCATGACAAAACAGTGCCTATAGCAGGAACCAGTACCAATGTTACGGCACCAGTGGGGTGAGCATTCCACAGGTCAGTGTTGCTGCAGGTTTCTTTATTATTGATGGGTCCTAAGGCTCTAAAACATGCATCTTGCAAGTGGGAGTCTCTCCATCTGGGCCTCTTCTGTTCCCTGTGCTTATACCACTACCTGTGTAGGTACTAGACAGGCCTGCTGGTTTCTAAGCCTACTAGATAGACCCTGGGACAAGAAGGTAAAAGGCAAGAATTGCAGCAATCAAACCATGAACAAATTATTAAGAATGAAATAGATTTCTCTCTCCTGCTGTCCCTAGAGGCAAATGCCTGAAGTCCTTCCTCTGGACTTGGTCACTGCCTTCTCTGAGATGTATGAATGAACACAAGGGTCTGAAACCTTTAGTTTTGGAATGGTTGGCCTAATCTTGGCTAGGGCCACTCTGGACTATGGAATAGGGTCCAGGCAATTACACCGAATTGCTAGTGCTGATTGTTAGAAATGGCAGCCATGAAAACGAAGCGGTAGATTGGGAGAGGACATCAACTGTAATTACTGCTTGTTTCATTACCGTAGCCATCACTACTGGATCTGGACCTCATTGCCTGTCTGAGGTAAATGATGGGCCCTGAGCAAAGATGCAATAACCCCCAAATTTTGAAGTTAATTTTCCTCCAAAACAGTTTGGAAAATTCCTCTCTCATATCAATCTTGCCACAGAGGAATGAAAGCAGGAATGGTGTGGTGGGGTAGTTAGTGATTGGTCCAAACTGTAGAGAGATAGGAGAAGGCAGCTGCAATGTAAACTTTACTCATGCTAAGCCTAAGAATTCCTGCAGTATTCCAGGTTCCCAGTATTTAGATTCATGTATCTATAAAGTGTTTTCAAGCTTGAATTTATTACAGAACAGAAAAAAGACATTTGTCAAAGAGAACTTGTAACCATGATGGAAAATGAGCTGGGGGAAAAAAAAACTGTGAAGAAATTAATTATAAATCAGAGGTACTTTTTTTTCAGTTGTGTTTAATTGTTTGGGTTTGATTTGCAGAAGAACAGGATTACCTCTGCTTCAAGTGGAGTTATTTTCCATATTTTTCTCATTTGATATGATCTTGGGGAACAAACGTATATATCCCTTAAGAGAGACAAACAATTCACGTCATGAAAATGGGCTGCATAAAACTGCAATAAATAAATATTCAAGGACATAAACATGTAGTAACACATTGCAGCTAAAAATCGAATATGTGGAAGGATTTGCCCAGGGATAGAAACAGGCTCCATCCAAAGCAATCTAGCCTTTCCCTGAAGGCCTCAAGTGTCCCACATCCTCAATTCACACATCCTGCCTCTGGACCACTTTTGATGTTAAGAGTTGGTAATATTTTCATGTGCTCTCATTTTCAAATCAAGTGGTGTCACTTCTAGGCAGGTAGGGTACAAATGCATATCTCTTAGAGGAACAGCTATTGCCTCGCTTTCTCTAAATGCCCAAGACGGTAATTTACATCTTTCTTCCCAGGATATCCAGAACAGATTTTCATCTCCCACCCCAAATGAAGTTTTATCTTTCTATCCACAGTGACAACTGGAGGCACGCTAAGATCAATTTGATTTTCATATTTTCTTCAAACATAAATCTTGTCAAGGCCTTTTAAAATACAACACACATTATCAAATAATTCTTTTGCCATAACTCTGTTATAACCTCCATAATCTTTCAGTCAGACACTAATTTCTAAGAAATTTAGGTGAGAACTGGGGGTGAACAAAGCTAGGTCCAAGACCTTTATACCAAGAAGGCAGAGGACTTTGGTCCCAGTCGAATAGGCTCTTATTGTAGATTCATCCTTCCACACTCACCTGCATCATTTCCTCTGATATTCTGCCTTCCACCCTGAAGCCTAAGTTTCCCAGATGCCACCTGACTGAGATGGTTACTTGCCTGACTTCTTTGCCTTGTCCACTCAGCAATGAAGCCCAAGTCAATGCCTGCCTCAAAGTTATAGGATAGGAACAGGTAATTTGTATGTAAGACCCTTAACACAGTGTCATACGGGGGTGAGCTATTGTCTTTGTCATCATTTTTTTTAACTTAAAATTTTAAATAAGTTTTTACTTAGCAGCCACATCAGGACTCCACATTGGAAGAGGTGCAAACAGATGGTTTTTCTTAATTTATCAGGCTGGAGCAGAGTTTAAAGCAACCTGGATCAAGGCCTGCTCCAGCCACACTCAAAACTTTACCTCTTGGCCTCAGTCATATTGCTTCACTTTATCCCAGAAAATAGGTGGAGGCCACTCATGGCTTTCTCAAGTTTGACAATTCTCACTGCCACTGACAGTGGCACTGCTCAACCAAGCACTGAAGCATCCACTTGGTCTGGAATCTGTCCATGTTGGAGCCATAAACCACAGTCTCAGTGAAGGCCAAAGATTCCAGAGTTTTTAGCTCAATCATGCCTCGCCTACTTCCTAGAAGAAAGAGATTCACAATCTTTCTGGGCCAAACATAGGTTCTAGCAGTTATATCTGAACCTGAAACATCTCAGAATCTTCCAGGTCTTCAGGAACATTCACCTATTGTGGGATATCTTTATGTTTGGGAGCATTTTCAACTTGCCACCGCCAAATCCAACCTCACCAGCAGAATTTCCATACCCATTCTTGTTGTCATTATTATTCTTCCATTATTCTCTTGGGTTATAATAGCAGTTCGTCTCTTTTTTAGCTTTTTCTTGTTTTGTTCTATTACACACTAACCTTCAAAAATTGACCTAATTTTCCTTTTCTTCCAGATTTCCAAAGGTAGAGGTGGAATGCTTTGAAAAGATAACCTAATATTTTGTTGCATATGCTCCCAAAGAAAAACCCTATAAATTCAATTTTTCAAAATCTCATCATTCCACAAGGAATCAGCCTTGTGTCTTCACATGGGAAATAGTCATCAAAGTATTCAAATAATGACAGATGGATGGATATCGGAAACAGCTTTAATTTTTGTCTTAAATATTTTATCAGAAAAAAGAAGCTGAGAAAAAGTAGTAAAAGTAATCAGTGAGTGGAATCATTATGCCTAAAAAGTTTTGTTGCTTAAATGACAAAGAAACCAAATCCTACAATTGGTTGAGATGAGATTATATATTGAATAAAAGTTATTAAGCTCACAGAAAAGTGATCTGGAAATCAGAAGAAAGTTCACCCCTTGGAGATAAAATGCATGGTGCTTTACCTGTTTGAAGAAAATAGTATCTGTGGCTTGAACTGAAATATAATCTACTTAGTATCTGTGCTATTATTTAGGAAAGAACTTTAATAGCTATGGTGGCCAGGTGACAAATCTCATGTACTAGTCAATCTTACCATCTTTAAATTCAGAAAACAATAGGTACTACTAGTTTTACTATCATCCTCATCTTTTACTGGATGCTTAACTTGGACAAGCTACTAAACTTCTCTGTGCCCAAGTTTTCTCACCTGCATGGTATAGTGAAGATAATAATACAATTTACCTATAAGGCTAACCAGAAAAAAAATGGAATAGCGTGTGTGAATTGTTGAGAATAGTGTCTGTCCCACCATATAAAATAAATATTATCAATTATTACATCAGGGCTCTTTTTCATTTTTATGAAAATAATTAGATGTTTTGGGAACATGAAAACACTATGCAGTTCTTCAAATAAAATTTTCTCAAATCTATAAAATACAGAGTTAAATGAACATAAAACTATTTTTCAAATCAATTATAGAGACCCAGACCCAGACTCTTCCCTTTTGTCTTTTAGTTGGTCCTCAGATTTAGAATTAAATCAACTACTCTTCTCAGATTACATCCTAATCTAAGATCTTGCCAGGTCCTCTTTTGTCCTGCGTAATTTTTAATTTTTCCTCTCCATTCTTCACCCCTATTCTCCTTCCTTACCTGGCTATTCAACCTACTCACTCTGTATGTAGTCTTGTGTGTGTATGTATATCAATGTAGGTTTGAAAGAATATGTTCAGTTGTTTCTATATACGTGGTTTTTAATTTATGAATAATATGACACTGCAGATCTTAGTCATATATAGTTTACTCAACACTATTCTTACAAAAGCTCCTCATTTCTATACACATGTTAAGTTCTTTGCCCCTGAATGCTGAATAGTATTTCATGCATCCACATGGTCCACATCCATTCACCCATGGATAGTCACCTGAGGACCTGAGTAGCCTTCAAAGTCCTGCTACTACCAATGTACATATAATAAATACATTAATATTTGTTCATGATCTCTAATGGAGCTGTAATTGAGTGCTCCCTGGAAGTGGAATTTCTAGGATAGACACATTAATATAGCTAGATTGCTTTCTAGAATGATTATACCATTTTCCCACATCTTAACCAATCTCGTCAACCATCACCCAAACATTTCTCATTTTTGCCCCTCTAACTGGAAAGAGATTTTACATTGTTGTTTTATCCCAGATTTTTCTAACCACTGGTAAACCTGAGGTTTTGTTTATATACTTATTTGACTTCTTTGCCATTTCCATAGAGTCCCTATTCACATTTTTTACCCAACTTTTTATAAGATTCACACTCTGTCTCTGGTAGATTACAGGCTATGCTTAACCATTTGAAATGTTGGTTTCTAATTAGATTTAGATTTTGCAAATATTTTTCCCTAGCCTGTTAGCCATATGTTGACTGTATTTATGCTGCTATCATTAAGCAAAAGACTTTATTTTTATTCAGCCAAGCCATATTTTTTTTCTTTTGGTTTATGTTTTAGAGTTATTGTGCAAGCAGCACTCTCTCTGTTAACCACCCAAAATCACAAAAACATCCCTCTACATTTTCTTCCTCTAGCTTTTTCAGTATGAACAAACCCAAAACTGTAAGTATAGATTTTAGTCTATAATACTATTACAATAGGGAAGAAGGTTTCTAACATGAACTCAATTTTGCCAAAACAATGTTGGAGATTTGGGTGTGCTAATGGAAATGTACTAAGGAGTATGGAGGAGAGTTAGTCAGCTAGATTTGTTAATTGCCACTTATCTAGAGGAGAAACAAACTTCTATTTTTATGACAGGAAGCAGTGGTGCAACTTGGTGCTAGGTATTTGACTTCATCTGTTCTATGATACTAAAATGAAATACCTGAAACTGAGTGATTTACAAAGAATGATCTTTTACTCTCTCACAGTTCTAGAGGCTAGGAAGTCCAAGATCGAGGCATGAACATCTGCTGTGGGCCTTCTTAACACATCCTCAACATGGCAGAAGACAGAAAAACAAGAGAGGAACTCAGTGTGTTAGCATGGCAGGAGCTCAGAAGAGAGCAAACCTACTCCCACAAACCCTTTTATAACAGTATTAATCCATCCGTGATGGTGAAGCCCTGACAATCTAAACACTTCCCAAAAAGTCTCACCTCCCAACACTAGTGCATTGAGGGTTAAGTTTCCAGCACATGAATTTTGATTAGAATGAAAACACTCATACCAAAGCATCACCCATGGAAGTTAGGCTGTTAACCTTCCATAGGGTGTAATGAAGAGACAGAGTTTTCTCTTCGAATGTTATGTTTTAAAGAGAGATGGCTCTCAGGTGCTTGAAGAAACAGTTTGGAGTGATAATTTTATTTCTTAAAGGGCATAGGAAGGATTCATAATTATAAGAATTGTGAAGTAACTTCCTTCCAGAGGGGGTTCAGGGGCTGTATTACTGTATTAGTTAGAATTCTCCAGGAAAACAAAACTTAGAGGATAGAATAGGCAAAAAAAAAAAAAAAGTTCTCTTTCGAGTAGTCAGTCAAGAAAAGTTTAATCATATTTGTAGGAGGGTCAGGCTTTTTATTTTATTCAATTCTTCAAATGACTAGATGAGGGCCTCCCAATAGGGAAGACAATAATGCACTTTACTTACTCTACTGATTCAAATGTTACTCTCATCCAAAATACTTTCACAGATACACAATAATGTGGACCAAATGTCTGGGCACCCTATGGCCCAATCCAGTTGCCATGTACAATTAAGTATCACAGCAGCCTTTTTGCCAGTCACCAGGTTTTGGCTGGAACAAATGGTAAATTCTCACTGGTGCGGCACTTTTTCAAATAGGCATTTTAAGAAGGGGCTGGAGTCATCCTAGGGATACTATCTTATGTCACTAGATGCCTTGTTAATGTGTGAAGAACTTTTAATGCAGAAGTTTGTACAGAGTTACTTTATTTAAAGAATTCTGCAGTTCTCAAGCTTTAGGGTTTACCTTTTACATTAATCCATCTGGAATTTATTTTTGTATATTTTAAAATATAATCATACAATAGAGAGAGAGGAAGGGCCACTTTACATAGTCCCAATATGTATAATATTCCTTTAATAAGGTTTTGTTAAATAACACCAGTCCCCCAACAGCACAGTTCGAGTTTCAATTACCATGGCATATTAAGTATGAGTAATTGCATGAAGTGCAGACTTCACTGCTGGCTTTTCAGTTCATAAATCATGGTGTAAATAACAGATAGGTAGTTCAGTGACCGTTTATGTCACTCTTTCAAGGTTTGTCTGTGATTGGTCACTATGCAACTGCTACTCAATTTCCACACAGACAACAAAGTGTGCAGTTTGTTGCTTTTTTGTTTCCCAATGACAAACCCAAGTAATAATTTACAAAAATGGATAGTCAAAAGTGGGAAATGGGCAATAAATATAAAACTGCAGCGAATACATGAGAAGTGATAATTCAGGAAGTAAAATTCAAATTGAACATAAATAGAGTTATGGAAAGAAACAATGAGAATACTGTTTCAGCCACTGTACCAGAGTATAGATATGCTATCAGATGAAATTAGTGAAGACAAATGTATGGGCATAAATAAGGAAAGTATGACAAAAAGAATGCAGCCATCTGTAAGAAAGTGAGACCCACAAAACCTTCACATTAAACAAATTTTCAGAGATTATCTCACAACATAGAAAGCACAAACCAAACTGTTGACAGCTGATTCAAACTTTAAAAAGAGTATAATAATTTGTTAAGACAGAAAAGATGCTTCCTAGAAAGTGTTGGGGAAGATTCCTTCCTCTTCAATTTTTTGGAATAATTTCTGCAGTATGGGGAAAAAGCTCTTCCTTGAAGGTTTGATAGAAATCTAGTGTGAAACCATCTGGACCAGAGCATTTTTTGTTGGAAGATTTTTTATTGTTTCTTCAATCTCAGTGCTTGAAATTGGTCTATTCAGGAGCTCTATTTCTTTCTGGCTAAGTCTAGAGAGAGGGTGTGATTCCAAATATTGATCCATTTCCTTGATGTGGCCAAATTTCTGGGCATAGAATTTCTGGTAGTATTCAGAGATGATCTCTTGTATCTTTCTGGCATTTGTTATTATTTCTTCTTTATCATTTCGGATTGAGGTTACTAGAGATTTTACTTTTCTATTTCTAGTTAGTCTGGCCAAAGATTTATCTATTTCATTTATTTTTTCAAAAACCCAACTCCTTGTTTCATTAATTTTCTGAATGATTCTTTTGTTTTTAATTTCATTGAACACTGATTTAATTTTGGATATCTCTTTTCTTTTTCTGGGTTTAGGCATAGATTGTTCTTCTTTTTCCAATTACATAAGATGGCTTGTGAGTTTGTTGATGTGCTGTTTTTCAAATGTAGGCATCAAAAGTGATTAATTTTCCTCTCAGAACTGCTATTCTAGTATCCTACAGGTTTTGGTAGCTTGTGTCTTCATTGTTGTTGTGCTCAAGGAAGTTAATGATTTCCTCTTTTATTTCTTCCTGCGCCCAACTGTCATTTAATAGAAGATTGTTTAATTTCCATGCCTTTGTGTGGAATTGAACGTTTTTGTTGGAGTTGAGTTCTACTTTTAGTGCCTTGTGGTATGAGAAGATACAAGGTAAAATTTCAATTCTTTTGAGGTTTTTTTTTTTTCTGTATCCTAGCATATGATCAATTTTGGAGAATGTTCCATGGGGCAATGACAAGAATATATATTCTTTATCTTTGGTATAGCAGGCTCTATGTGCATCTATCAAGCACAATTGTTCTAAGGTTTCATTTAAGTCCCTTATATCTCCAATTTCTGTTTAGAGGATCTATCCAGCTCTGTAAGAGGAGTGTTAAAGTCCTCTGCTATTTTGGTGTTATAGGATATCATATTGCTCAGACTGAGTAAGGTCTGTTTCAAGAATCTGGGAGCATTTAAGTTGGGTGCATAAATATTTAGAATTGAAACATCTTCTTGTTGTGTTTTTTCCCTTGACCAATATGAAGTGACCATCTTTGTCTTTTTTTTTACTTTAGTTGCACTAAATCCACATGTGTCTGAAAATAAGATTGCAATCCCTCTTTTGTTTGCTTGAAAAATTGCCTTCCAACCCTTGACTGTTTCCTGCAGACAGCAAATGGATAGCTTGTGTTTTTTAATCCAATCAGCCAATCTATGCCTCTTTAGTGGGGAATTCAAGCCATTAACATAATTTGAGAAAATTGATAATTGTGGTAGCATTATATTCATCTTATTTTGTGAGAGTCCTTTGCTTATTTTTATCTTTTGCATCATTGTGGAAGTTAGGTTCTATCCTTTTAATTTCTGAGTTCTTACATTGCTGTGTATCCATTGTGATGGTCAGTGTGTAGAACAGGTTGTAGTATTTCCTTTAGAGCTGGTCTTGTTGTGGTGAATTTCCTCAATGTTTACATATCAGTAAATGATTTGATTTCTCTGTCAATTTTAAAGCTTAGCTTATCAGGATATAGAATTCTGGGCTAGAAATTGTTCTGTTGAAGTACATTAAAGGTAGATGACCATTGTCGTCTTGCTTAAAAAGTTTCATTAGAGAAGTTTGCAGTCACCCTGATGGATTTTCCCCTGTAAGTCAACTGGTGCTTACCCCTGGAAGCTTGGAGAATCTTTTCTTTGGTCTTGACTTTGGAGAGGTTCATCACAACATATCTTGGAGAAGCTCTGTTAGAATTGAGGTGACCTGGGGTCTGATATCTCCCTGAAAGGAGTGTGTCAGAATCTTTGATATTGGGAAAATTTCCACTTATAATATTCTCTAGTATGTCTTCCATTCCCCTGGGAATTCTTTTTCCCCTTCTGGGATCTATAACTCATATGTTTGAATACTTCATAAAGTCTCATAATTCAGTCAGTGAACGTTCTGCTTTCCCTTCTTTTCTGCCTCTTTCACTATCTGAGTTATCTTAAGAGCTTTGTCCTCTACCTCTGAGATTCTTTCTTCTCCATGGTTTAATCTATTGTTAATACTTCTTTTGCATCTTTAAGTTCCGTTACTGACTGCTTCAGTTCCTTGATCTCTTCTATATCCTTTCTATGTTCTTCATATTTTTCGTGTCTTATTTGATTCTGTTTTTTTATTTCCTTTTGGTTATTTTCCACTCTATCAGCAGTTTTCTTCGTTGTTTCCATCATTTTCCTTCATTGTTTTCATCTTTTGTATTCTAAATTCCCTTTACATCATTTCTAACATTTCTTTATAAGTGGAATCCTCTGTAGTAGGTACCTCACAGTCCCTTGGGGGTGGGGGTTTTTCATGTTGCCAGGAGTTTTCTGCTGATTCTTCTTCATGACTGTTTTCTTTTATCGCTTTCCTTACCCTAATTTTCCTTTCACTTCCTCTTGCTCTTAAGTGACCATGCCTCTAGCCTAGGGTTTCAATGAATCCTTTTGATACAGGACCAGAAAGATGAGAAGATTGAAGAGCAAGAAGGGGGGAAGAGTTTTTTTTTAAAAAAAAAGAAAACAAAAAATAGAAAGGAGGGGGGAGAGTAAAAGGGAATATTGACAAAAAGAAGAGAGGCACAGAAAGAGGGAGACAGGAGCAATATAGGTGCACAGTAGGGTACTTTGACTCAACCTTAAATGCCCCCAGCCTTTGGGGTCCCAGGTTGTGTGGTTCCCTTTTGGTAAGCAGGTCCTTGCCAGCCTGTTCAGACACAGTACCCCACCTCCACCAAGTAGAGAGGAAAGGCAAAAATGCTATAAATCAAACCTAAACAAGCAAACAAAACTTTATGGGGTAAAATGGATTGAAAAACAAAATAATGTGGGTAGAAAACATTAGAAAAATGAAGTTCTAATTGTTAAAGAAGGCAACAATGGAAAATTATATTTAAACTAGAAAAAATGAAGGAAGAAAAGAAGGGAAATAAAGAAAAGAAAGGAAAAATCTAGGGGCAAATGTTGAAATTATAAAAAACAAACACACACCCCACCCACAAAACCAAAGCAATATATTTATCTTGCTGAATATTGTCTGGGCAACAGGTGATCTTCTGAGATATGGGATGTTATTCAAAATGCTGATACAGATATACAAGATAGAGACTGGAGGACTCTGCTGATTTCTCAATCCCTGCAGGGTGAAGGGCCCAAATCTCTCCTCAGCCCACTTAAAAAGCACTTTAAACTGTCAGCCTTGGCTAAGCAGAAGATTTCCCAGGAAAGCACTTGTCACTGGCATCACTCCCTGAAGTGGCTGCCCACTTACCCAGTGTGCCAAAACTAGTCTCACTCTATGCCCCTGAAGGCCAAGGCCTGTAAGGCGTCTTTGTCTCTGCCTTTAGTGTGCTCAGTCACTAGATTACTGCCCCAAGGTCTCCCACACAATCCTTGCTCTATGACCCTGAGGGAAGATGTGACTTAGAGGGAAGAGCTTGCCATGGCAGTTCTACCACAATGGCTTTGCACGGCCCATAACCAAACACTATTAGCTCCATCTGGCTCAGCAGCACAGTCTGGGGCCCTAGACAACGTTTAAAGTCCTCAGAACTCTTGCCCAAGTTCTCCCAAGATAGTTCAACTGAGTGCCAAGTCTAAAAACAAAACAAAGCAAACAAACAACAAAACAAAAAACAGCTGACAGGTAAGGCTTTTCCAGTTTGCAATCTCAGTGCTGCTATCCTTACAGTGCTAGTGGGATTAGACCGAATGAACACATGCAACCACTTGCCAGTTCTTCATCACTTTTGTCCTCCTCATGGGTCCAGAGGTCTCTTGCTGATCCTTTGTGTCCCCAAAGGGATGTTTCTGGGCAGATCCCACCAGCCAGAGATGCCTAGAGTCTTCTCTCCCCAGTCTCACTGTGCCCAGTTGCAAAGAAGCTGGTACTCAGACACCATCTTGGTCCTCCCCCCTCCATTAAGGATTTTTTTCTTAATTTCTGAGGTGCCCATTGTTATTTCATTCCCGTCATTTCTGATCAATGAAATTAGGGATTTTACTCTTTTGTTTCTGGTTAGGTTAGCCAAAGGTTATCTCTTTTATTGATCTTTTAAAAAATTTTTTTGATTCATTGATTTGTTGTATAATTCTTTAGTTTTCAATTTCATTTAATTCTGCGCTAGTTTTGGTTATTTCTTTTCTTCTGTTGGGTTTAGGGTTGCAATGTTCTTCATTTTCCAGTTGCTTGAGATGTCCCATTAAGTTGTTGACTTCCTCTTTTTTCGTTCTTTTGAGGAAGGCTTGCAATGCTATAAATTTCCCTCTTAGGACTGCCTTTTGTGGTATCCCAGACATTCTGGTAATATGTGTATTCATTATAATTTTGTTCCAAAAATTTGATAATTTCCTTCTTAATCTCATCTATGATGTAGCTAGCATATGGTTATTTAGTTTCCATGTGTTTGTATGATTATGCAGATTCTGGGTTGTTACTGAATTCAACTTTTATTCCATGATGGTCCAAGAAGATACAAGGAATAATTTTTATTATTTTAAATTTGTTACAGTTAGACTTATGACCTAAGATGTGATCAATTTTGGAGGATGTTCCATGGGCTGATGAGAAGAATGTGTATTCAGTTTTGTTAGGATGAAATGTTCTGTAGATCTCTGTTTAATCCAATTGTTGAATATTTAAGTTTAAGTCTAAAATTTATTTGTTTAGTTTCTTACTGGAGGATCTATCCAACACTGCAAAAGGAGTGTGAAAATCTCTGACGATTATGGAGGATATCAAGTTTCTCACGTCTGTTAGGGTCTCTCTTATAAATTGAGGAGCATTCTGGTTTGTCACATAAATGTTAATAATTGAAATCTCATCATGTTGTGTGTATATGAAATGACGATCCCTATCATTCCTTTTTTTGGTTTAAAGCCTATTATATCTGTGAATAAAATTGCAACACCTGCTTTTTTCTGATTTTCATTTCCCTGAATAATAGATGTCCATCCCTTTATCCTGAGTCTATATTTATCTTTTAAGGTAAGATGAGATTCTTGTATGCAACGGATATCTGGCCTGAGTTTTTGTATCCAGTCAGCCAACCTGTTCCTCATTAGAAGACAATATAAGCCATTCACATTAATTGAGAGTGTTGATAATCCTGGTAGTATTTTGGGTGTCAAGTTTTTTGAAAGTCCAGTGGACATTTTTAATCTTTTTTACCACTTAGGAAGTTAGGATTTGATCAAAAGTTTCTGAATCAGTTTACTTTGGTGGTAGAGCATTGTGCTGGTCATTGTGGAGGATGGGTCTGAGGATATCCTGGAGAGCTGGTTTAGTTATGGCAAATTTCTTCAACATGTGAATGTCATTAAAGTACTTAATTTCTCCATCATAAATGAAACTCAGTTTAGCTGGATACAGGATCCTGGGTTGAAAGTTGTTTTGTTTTATGAGGTTTAAGGTTGATGATCATTCTCATCTGGCTTGAAAAGTTTCAGCAGAGAGATGTGTAGTCATTCTAATATTCTTTCCCTTATAGGTCACGGTTTTCTTATGTCTGACTTCAAAATTTTCTCCCTCATATTAACTTTGGCAAAGTTAATTATAATGTGTCTGGGAGATGCTTTATTTGGATTGAGTCTTGCAGGGGTTCTGAAAGTATCTTCTTTCTGAATTTCAATATCTCTTGCCATGTTTGGGAAGTTCTCCTTGATCATCTTTTGTAGTAAATCATCTGTGCCTTTTGGAACAATCTCGTCATGTTCAGGAATTCTTATAAGGTGAATGTTTGTTTTTTTGGAGTGGTCCCATAGCTCTCTGAGAGAATGATCCCTTTTTTGCTCTCCACTTCTCTTCCTCTTTGAGCATTTGGCAGTGTTCAAAAGCTTTGTTTTCAATCCTTTCAATACTTTTGTTTCAATCCTTTTTTCTGCCTGCTCCATTCTGTTACTGAGGGATTCTACTGTATTTTTAATATCTTAGAGGGCTGCAAATTCTTTTCTCAATGTGTCAAAATCTTTGGTTATTTTGTCTTTGAATTCATTGCATTCTTGAGACAACTTTTGAATTATTCCTAGAATTTCTAATTCCAATTTTATTCCATTCTGTTAGTCTTGTTTGCCATCTGTATTCTAAACTCAATTTCTGACATCTCAGCCATTTGCTTATGAATGGGATCTTCTGCTGTGTCTATTTTGTCATTCCTTGGGGGAGTTGATCTACTCTGATTATTCATGTTGGCAGAGTTTTTCTGCTGATTCCACCCCATCATTATTTTTCACCGCTTGACTAGAGAAGCCATTCAGGTGAAGTTGAATTGGGCACTCCTGGATTTGTAATTAACCAGCCCTTTACCAAAGAATTGGGAGTGGTGATTGTAGCTTTTCCCCTAAATCTTTACAAAGGTCCAATTCAGTACTATATCCTGAGACTCTGGGCACCTGGTTGGTGTAATGGGGCTAGGTGGCTCGGCTCTGTCTTATATTTAGCTAGTCTTTGTCCAATCCTAGTTAATCAGTGGCTTTGGGCTGAAATCTCAGCTATGGAGAAATACAAGGAACTAGGACACACTGCGCCTCACAGGCAAAAACTGGAAAAGGAGAATCCAACCCTCTAACAATAACACAACCAGGGTACAACCTTGGAAGGTCCCCAGGTGATGGTCCCAGGTCAAGAGTTCCAAAGCAATTTTCCCATCAGCACAAATGCAGATCAAGTGGAAGAGTTCAAAAGTTCTCCAGGAACTAGACAGCAGGGGTCCACTTGCAGCTCATGTGTAACTCACTCCAGTGCTCCATGGAGTCAGAAATGCCCCCCTAGTAAAATAGTTAGTCTAGGGGGGCTCATGCCTCCTTCCCCACCTTGTACCCCCATTGCACCTAGGCACTGTTAACCGTGCTGGGTTGTGGCCCAGTTCCCTCCAATGAGCAAATGCACCAGGAATGTGGGCCTACCAGAGTCAGAGGGAAGTCAATGCCTTGTCAGCCAGGATGCCATACTCTGCCACCAGCCAGCTGGGGGAGCTTATGCCTGACTACTTCGGGTGCTCAATAGAAACTGGGGAGTGTTCCAACTGAGCTTTTTCCAAACCAGAGGTTAACAAAGCAGCAAATGTTTTTTTCCCTCAGAGGCTGTGTCTCTGCCCCCAGCTGCTCTGCTCCTCTGGTATCCCTGTAGTGCTCCCTCTGGCAGTCCACAGAGTTAGGGAGATGTCTCTCCAAAATTTGACCCTGGTGGCTGGCTCTATTCTTGCTGATGCTGCATGGGAGATGTCTCCACGTGGGTTCCCATGCCTAGGTGGTTCCCAAGCTTCTGCCATTCATGCAGAGACCCAAGCCTCCACCCACCACTGATTTGCACTTTTGCAGAGCCAGGCAAAACACCTTCCCCTCTGGGCCTTTCTGAAGTGCTATTGGATTCACTGTTACAGCATAACTCCACTGCCACAGTCCATGTAATGCCTGGACCTAGCAAAGAACCATGGACATTCTGGTCTCTGCGGGGATTGGACTTCTAGACTGCTAGGCAAGGGGTGAAGGGTAGACTGGGAGTTTAGAATGGTAGGGAAAATATTTGTTCAACTTTCATGCCTAGCAATAGAATTCTCAGGCTCACAGCAAGGTCTCTCTGGAGAAGGAGTCCCAGCCTCCAGCAACTCCCTCTCGTGGGGTGAGACAAGAGGTCCTCAGTTCACCACTCACTTGTAGAGTTCCCACAGCAAGCAAGCAAATCTCTTGCAGGAGGGGACAGACACTTTTTTCCTTTGTGATGGGTCCTGTACCTGAAATTTGCTTCCTTGGAGTCACAGCTTGCCTCAGCAGAGATGGTGTACAGTTGCAATATTCCATCTCCACTCAACTGCCACCCTTCAGCTTTGTTGGGTTCTTTATGACCCATATCTCTCCCTCTGGACAGGAGCTTTTGTTGAAAACTGGCTCCCATCATCCCTTTTCCTTTTCCTCCCCTTGCTCTTGTTGAATGTAAAAATTGGAGTTAGGGAAAATAGCCAATCAGAGGACTTAGCAAAAGACAAGACACATTGAAATAAACCAAAAAAAAAAAACTCAAAAAACAAACATACACACAAAGATACAAAAACAAAAATTAAAAAAAGCTCAGATAGCCTATGTAAGCACTCTCAGAAACCATAAGAGGAGGAGAAGAGAAAAAATATTAAAAGAATTTAAAAATATTTAACAATAACTCCTACAAGAAAGGAAAAAGAAAAATGCAAAAAAAGCAAAATAGGGGAAAAAACCATCAATAATAAAGCATTTATGTATGTGTGTGTGTGTGTGTGTATGCCGTAGGGATCAACTTTTAGTAGGAATATATTTATGTTGCAATATACTTTCTGGACACCAGGTGGGGCTGTGACTGGTTCCCAGGCTTATACTTGTTTCCCAGCTTAGATTGTTCTTGGTGGTCACCTATTACCAGCTTGGTGCTTAGACCCTTCCGAACTGTTGTTTCAACAGATTTCAAAAAAATCCTCAGAAGCAGGTTTCACAAATTCTCCCTGCAACAGTTCCCATGGATTATGGGCTATCATGGGCCTATTCCAAGTGTAGGACAGCTGCCTGCAGGTGGAACTCAGATTGTGCACCTGACCCACAGGAAAAGATGCCTGCATGGTGCTACCGTCTCCCAAATTTTGTAACAATGGTCCCCTCCTACCCAGGGAATTTCCCCATATGAATGTGTCTCTCTCACTGCCAAACCATGGCAAAGCCACTCCAGATGGCACCCCACTCTGGCCACCAAATTCTGCTCAAGAGTCCACACTTCACCCATCTTTCCATACATCTAGTTTCCCCATGAACTGAGAAATGTAATCTTCCATGAAGGAGCTGGCTGCCATTGCCACTGCCCACCTCTGTAGTGCAAAAACTTGCCTGGCTGTCTCCACAGCTACAGATTACACTCCAAGTCCAGTAATCCACCACCTCACTGCACACCCTGAACTGTGACTCCGTACCAATATTCCATGCTGGGAATGATCTAGCCCACTCATTCTCACCTGTTGTTCCAGGAGAGCCAAACTAAATGTCTTTCCCATCTTCCATCATGTTCTGCCTCTCCAATTAATGCTATTTTCATCCATTCTATGTTGCTATAGAGGAACACCAGAGTTGGACCATTTATAAAGTAAAAAAAGGTTTATTTGATTCACAATCCTACTGGTTGGAAGGTTCAGGATGGGGCATCTGGTGAGAGACTCTGGCTGCTTCCATGCATGACAGAGTTGAAAGGGAGCTAGTGTATGCAAAGACCATGTGGTGAGAAGGAGAGATGGTGGTGGAGAGAGATAGGGAATAGGAGCTGGAGTGGCAGTGTGAGCCAGAGAGGAAGGGGAGGTGTCAGGTAACAGAGAAAGAGAGGGGCCAGGTGCTCTTGTGGGAATTAGGAGAATGAGAACTCACAATGGAGGGCACTAATCTGTTCATTAGACATCTGCCCCAATGATCCAAACACCTCCATGTGGCCCTACCTCCAATATTGGGGATGAACTTTCAACATCAGGTTTAGATTAGACAAACATCCAAATTTATGGCATTTTGTCCCTGCCCCACTACGACTCATGACCTTCTCACACTGAAAAATTCAATCATCTCTTCCTGTTAGTTTCATCAATCTTAATTTGTGCAAGCATCTTAAAAGTCCAAAGTTTTATTTATTTTTTTTTATTGAATCATAGCTGTGCATATTAATACTATCATGGGGTACAGTGTGCTGTTTTTATATACAATTTGAAATATTTTCATCAAACTGGTTAAAATAGCCTTCATGTCATTTTCTTAGTTATTGTATTAAGACATTTATATTCTACAATTATATTCACATGTACCCTTATTAGATGAACAATAGGCATGATCCCACCAATCACCTTCCTTCCACCCATGCGCCCCCATTTCCACCCTTCCCTCTCCCCATTCCCCATATTCTTGGACAATGATTTGGTTATAGCTTTCCTATGAAAGCTATAAATTAGTTTCATAGTAGGGCTGAGTACATTGGATACTTTTTCTTCCATTCTTGATGTACTTTACTAAGAAGAATATTTTCTAGTTCCATCCATGTAAACATGAAAGAGGTAAAGTTTCCATCTTTTTTAGGGCTGCATAGTATTCCATGGTATACATATACCACAATTTATTGATCCATTCATGGGTTGATTGCTAGGTCATGGGCTTCTTCCATGACCTAGCAATTATGAATTGAGCTCCAATAAACATTCTGGTACAAATATCTTTGTTGTGATGTGATTTTTGGTCTTCTGGATATATACCTAGTAGAGGAATTATAGGATCAAATAGTAAGTCTATTTTTAGTTCTCTAAGTATTCTCCAGATGTCCTTCCAAGGAACGTATTAGTTTGCAATCCCACCAGCAGTGTAGAAGTGTTCCTTTTTCTCCACAACCACGCCAGCATCTGTGATTTTGGGATTTTGTGATGTGGGCTAATCTTACTGGTGTTAGATGATACTTCAAAGTAGTTTTGATGATTAAGTATGATGAGGGGGGTGGAGCCAAGATGGCAGACTGAAGCCAGCTTTTTACAGAAGCTTCTGTCTAGAAGGAGACTTAAAGGACAGAAGTTTAGCAAGTTAGCTGATGGTTTGGAGCAGAGCCAAGAGAGAAGATTAAAGGGCGCACTTCAACCTTTCTGAGGCAAGCTCTGACCCCAAAAATACAACCAAAAGGTACAAAAATCCACCACTAAGCGGATGGGAGTCCCCTCTCCCACAACAAGGGCTTGCAGTTTACTCCATGCAAACAAGCGAGCAGAGTTCAAACTTCCTCCCACTCTATCCCACGGGAGAGACCCTGCAAAAACTGGACCTCCTACCACTGCTGGCATGCCACAACACCCTCCAGCCAGGTATAAAACTGAAAACTGTATATATACCCTACTTGCAACATTGAACTCTGAGGAGTCCCCACCCACTCCAAGGTCTGGCGGTTTGTTACCTATGGAATCCAGATTCTTGGGCATCTCCTTGAGAGAAGTTGAGGGGGAAAGGGCTGGTGCTGTTCTGTGCTGACTGTGGCACAGGCATGAGGAGAGGAGGATCAGCTCAGGGGACACTAATACAGTGATAGTGGCATCCTGAGCTGCAGACTGGTACCATTCCAGCCCCATCTCTATGGGTAATCAGAGGTTCCAGACAGTAGCCACAGGCAAAACGCAGATAACTTTCGTAAGTGAAGCACCAGCCCTCAGGGTCTAATACAGCTGAGAAAAAAGCAGTGGGTGGGCAGAGGCTAGAATTGACACCTGAGTGTAAATTGCTATTTGTCTGCTGCTCAGAGCTGAATGCAACCTCTGACTTACAGAGAAATCTAGCTGGACAAGGAAACAGCCCTCAGAATGGGAGAAGATTTTCGCAGGTTATGTCTCTGACAAAGGTTTAATAACCAGAATCCATAGAGAACTTAAATGTATTAGCAAGAAGAAAATGAGTGATCCCATCTCAGGGTGGGCAAGGGTTTTGAAGAGAAATTTCTCTAAAGAAGATCGGCGAATGGCCTACAGATATATGAAAAAATGCTCACCATCCCTAATAATCAGAGAAATGCAAATGAAAACTACTTTGAGATATCATCTAACTCCAGTGAGATTAGCTTATATCACAAAATCCCAAAACCAGAGATGCTGGCATGGACGTGGAGAAAAGGGAATACTCCTACACCACTGGTGGGAATGTAAACTAATATGTTCCTTTTGGAAAGACATCTGGAGAACACTTAGAGAACTAAAAATAGACCTGCCATTCCACCCTGCAATTCCTTTATTAGGTATATTCCCAGACGAACAAAAGTCTCATTACAACAGAGATTTTTATATCAGAATGTTTATTGCAGCCCAATTCATAATTGCCAGATCATGGAAGAAGCCCAAGTGCCCATTGATCCACAAATGGATCAACAAACTGTGGTATATGTACACCATGGAATACTATGTAGACATAAAGAAAGATGGAGACTTTACGTCCTTCATGTTCACACTGATGGAGCTGGAAAATGTTCTTCTTAGCAAAGTATCACAAGAATGGAGGAAAAAGTATCCAATGTACACACCCCTATTATGAAACTAATTTATACCTTTTATATGTAAGCTATAACCTAGTAACAGCCAAAGAATATGGGAAGGGGGGAGGGAGAAGGGAGGGAGGAATGCGTGGAGGGAGGGGGATTGGAGAGATAACTTCTGAGGTTTATCTTACAAGGGTACAAGTGAATCTAAGAGCAGAATTTGAACGTTTTAAAATAATAACTAAGAAAATAACACAAAGGCTATATTAACCAGTTTGACAGAAGTGTTTCGGATTGTGTGTGAAAACCCCACACTGTACCCCAGAAGTGCATTAATGTACATAGTTACCATTCAATTAAAAAAAAAAAAAGAAAAAGAGAAATCTAGCTGGAAAGAAGCCTAATTTAAACACTCAAGGCCCCAATGCCGAAATTAGTATTTGGGCTGATTTTGCCAGTCGTAAACCCCGGGAGCAGTGGCCTACTGGAATGAATAGGGTCACATACCTAGGAGATTACGAGTGACTGGGTGCAAGGTGGGGAAGGTGGTATTAACCTTCCCAGACTAATCCATTTACCAGGTGGGTCCCTTTGCCCTCATGGAGCAGGGCAGGCCCAAAACTGCTTGCTAGAGTTGCACACCTCACGGGCGGCAGAGGAGATCCCTGCCCCAGGCTCCTGATCTGGGCAGGCCCAGAACTGCTTGATAGTGCCCCAGGAATCCCACGGGCAGTGACGGAGGAGTCCTCCATTCCAGGTAGACCCAAAATAGCTTCCTAGAGACACACACACCCCACGGGGGTCAGGGGAGGAGTTCTCCACTCCAGGCACCCAAGCTTGCTGGGCCCAGAACTGCTTGCTAGAGCCAAGTGCACTGTGCAGGTGGTGGTGGAGGGGTCTACCACTCTGGACGGGCCCAGATGTGTTTGCTGGAGTCACGTACCTCCCACAGACAAAGGTGGGGGAGTTCCCCACTCCGGGCTCCCCTGCTGGGAGGGCACAGATCTGCTTGCTAGTGCTGCTCGCGTCCAACGGGCGACGGTCAAGGAGTCCTCTGCTCCCCCCGAGCTACTCTGGTGGGGCTAAACTAGCTCTAATCTGGTCACTCACGTACCCTGTGCTACCACTGCCATTCCCCTACCCCCTGGCTGCTCCAGGGTGCTGAACTAGGACTAATCTAGCTACTACAGTTCTCCTGTTCCACCAGTTTCCCTGGAGGGGCCAAACTAGGACTGATCCGGCTCCTGCCCCCGGTCACCCTGGCAGGCTGAATGAGGTCTAATCCGGCCACACACACTCTCTTGCAGCTGCTACCGTTCCACTGAACCCCAGTTACCCCAGCACCCAAGAACTGGAAGAAGACAACAGACATGCTCTACCTGTCTCTCTGGGTAACTAGAAGAAACCACCAACTGAACGGTTCTGACAAGGCTTCCAAAAAAGGTAAACTCAACATGGGGTGGAATCAGTGGAAAAACTCTAGCAACTCAAATAACCAGAGGAGATCAATTCCTCCAAGGGAAAATGGGCAGATACAATTGAAGACCCCATCCACAAGCAAATGGCTAGAAAGTCAGAAATCGAGTTCAGAATGTGGATAGCAAATAAGATTAACAGAATGGAAGAAAGGAAGGAATTAGGAGTTCAAGAAATTATTCAAAAGATATCTCAAGAAATTTTTCAAAAGATGTCTCAAGAACTCAACAATTTCAAAGATAAAATGATCAAAGATTTTGAAACACTGAGACAAGAGGTTGCAGCCATCAGGGATCTGAAAGACATGGTGGAGTGGAAGAGGCAGAAGAAAGGATCTCTGACATGAAGACAAAGCTATTGAAGAAGCCCAGGAGTGCAAAGATCAAAAGAAATGGAGAGCAAAAACAGATCTCATTCTTAGAGAACTCTCGGACAATTCAAAGAAAACTAATATTCACCTTATAGGAATCCCTGAAGGTGATGAAGTTGCTTCACAAAACACTGAGGCTCTTCTTCATGAAATTATGAAAGAGGACTTTCTAGACATGCCAAAAGATTCTGAAATTCAGATAGCAGATAGTTTCAGAAACCCAGCACTTCTCAACCTGAACAAGACATCCCCCAGACACATCATAATTAACTTCTTCAAAGTTAAGATGAAAGAGAAAATTCTGAAAGCAGTCAGACATAAGAAACCATAACCTACAAGGGGAAGAGTATTAGGATGACTGCAGATCTCTCAGCTGAAACCTTTCAGGCTATAAGAGGATGGACATCGACTTTTAATCTCCTAAAACAAAATAACTTTCAACCCAGGATCCTGTATCCAGCTAAACTGATTTGCATCTATGATGGAGAAATTAAATACTTTAATAACATTCACATGTTGAAGAAATTTGCTATAACTAAACCAGCTCTCCAGGAAATTCTCAAACCTATCCTCTATAATGACCAGGGCAATCCTCCACCACAAAATTAAACCCACTCAGAAACTTTTGATCAAATTCCAACTTCCACAATGGTAAAAAATTAAAAATGTCTATTGCACTTTCGAACAACTTGATGCCCAAAATGTTATCAGGCTTATCAATAATTTCTATCAACATGAATGGCTTAAATTGTCCTCTAAAGAGCCACAGATTGGCTGATTGGATACAGAAACTCAGAGCAGACATCAGTTGTATACAAGAATCTCACCTTACCTTAAAAGATAAATATAGACTCAGCATGCAGAGATGGTCATCTATATTCCAGGCTAATGGAAAGCATAAAAAAGCAGGTGTTGCAATATTATTCGCAGATACAATAGGTTTTAATCTAACAAAAGTCATCAAAGATAAAGTTGTCCACTTATACTTGTTAAGGGAAATACTCAATATGATGAGATCTCAATTATCAATATCTATGCACCCAACCAGAATGTACCTCAATTTATAAAAGAGACTCTAACTGGCATGAGCAACTTGATCTCTCCCAGCTCCATCATAGTGGGAGATTTCAACACTCCTTTGGCAGTGTTGGAAAGATCCTCCAAAAA
>CAUYTI010022026.1:0-18106 GCA_963575145.1 Galago senegalensis
GTCCCAGCTACTTGGGAGGCGGAGGCAAGAGACTCACTTGAGCCCAGGAGTTGGAGGTTGCTGTGAGCTGTAATGCCACGGCACTCTACCCAGGGGGACAGCTTGAGGCTCTGTCTCAAAAAAAAAAAAAAAAAAGAAAAGAAAAGTCCCTCCTCTACTAGGAGTATATCTAAAAAGCCAAAAATCACTTTATAACAAAGATATATGTCCAGATTGTTCACTGCAGCTCAATTCATAATAGCCAAGTCATGGAAGAAGCCCAAGTGCCCATCAACCCATGAATGGATTAATAAATTGTGGTATATTATACCATGGAATATTATGCAGCCTTAAAAAAGATGGAGACTTTACCTCTTTTATGTTTATATGGATGGAGCTGGAACATATCCTCCTTAGTAAAGTTATCTCAAGAATGGAGGAAAAAGTATCCAAGGTACTATTATGAAACCAATTTACAATCACTCACACTTTCATATGAATAGATCACAACTATGGCCCAGGATGAAGGAGGGAGAGGGAGATAGGAGGAGAAGAGGGAAGTCAGATGGAGGGAGGGTGAATGGTGGGATCACACCTATGGTGCATATTCCAAGAGTACATGTCAGATCTATTAAGTATAGAGTATAAATGTCTTATCACAATAATTAAGTAAATGAGGTGAGGGACATATTAATCAGTACAATGTAAGCATTCCAAATTGTCTATGAAATTAGCACATTGTACCCCATAAATGCACTAATATATGCATGACCTACCTCTTTATGATTTAACAAAAAATAAATAGCTAGGCACTGTGGTGGACTCCTGCAGTCCCAGCTACTCAGAAGGCCGAGGCAGGAAGATCTCTTGAGCTCAAGAGTTTGAGGTTGCTGTGAGGTCTGATGTCATGGCATTCTACCAGGGCAACAGAGGGAGACTCTGTCTCAAAAAAAAAAAAAAAAAAAAAATCCCACACAAAAAACAAAATTCCTTAGTATAGCTTATTACGTTTTTTCTGAGACAGAGTCTCATTTCATTGCTCTTGGTAAAGTGCTATGGCATCATAGCTTGCAGTAACCTCAAACACTTGGGCTCAAGTAATCCTCTTGCCTCAGCCTACCAAGTATCTGGGACTACAAGTGTGCACCACCATGCCTGGCTAGTTTTTTCTATTTTTACTAGAGATAGGGTCTCATTCTTGCTAAGGCTGATCTTGAACTCCTGAGCTCAAGCAATCCACCTGCCTTGGCCTCCCAGAGTGCTAGTATTATAGGTGAAAACCACCAGGCCCGGTCAGTATAGTTTATTTCTTAAAAAGAGGAGTAAAATGACCACGAAACTTACGTGCACAGAATAACAAGAGAACAGGGGAATAATTCTTGGTGCTGGAGACAGCATTTTAACACTCGATCATCATTGTTTTCATCACTCAATCCATCTGCAAATTTAGCAAAAGCATCTGTCAATAAGCATACTAGAAATCTTGATACCACATGAATAATCTAAGCTGTAGTTACAAATCAAAAATATCTTAAAATTTCAGGGCACTGCAACTGCTCTTTATGTTGGTAGCATATACATCATTATACATTTGTCCAAACACAGAGAATGTACACCAAGCGCGAACCTTAATATAAACTTTAGACTCTGGGCTATAATGATGTGGAGGGTTCATCAACTGTAAGAAATGTTGCCAGCACCCTGCTATGGGATGTGGATAATAGGGAAGCTCTGCAAATACAGGGGTAGGGTAAATATGAGCAATCCTTGTACCTTTTGTTTATCTTTGCTGTGAATTTAAAATTGCTCTAAAACAAAAACTGTATTAAGGGCTTGGCGCCCGTCATAGCTCAGTAGTAATGTAGAGCGCTGGCCACATACACCAACGCGGGAGGTGTCAAACCTGGCCCCGGCCTGCTGAACAGCAATGGCAAATGTAACAACAACAAAAATAGACAGGCACTGTGGTGGGCACCTGTAGTCCCAGCTACTCGCCCTCTGCAACGGCTGTTTATTAAGGTAATACACAACGGGTGTGGAGAATTAAGGTAATTACATACGAGGGCTACATGCATAAGGATTGCCACATGCTCTTTCCTCAAGTGTCTTTCCCCACAACCCCCATGAAGGAGCACCAAGCATGCTTACTAGTGAGTTACTTGGGGGATTGCCCTCAAGTCACAAAACGTCTCTAGGCTTTAGAGTTGGAAACCAGTCTGATTAACATAACACAACCTTGTCTTTAAATCCTGTTCTCAGTGTTTCCTTTTAATGTGATAAGAATCAGTAACTGTCCTTTGCAAGCTTCCTGTCCATTCCTCTATAACAATGTTTTGAAAACTCTGGATAGAGAATTCATACAGCATATAGTTGTGTACTTAAAGCGGTTGGTTAGTCTACTACTACTATGGACTAAAAACTGGTTAGTAGTAAATTCAAAAGAAAGAAATGTGATCATTGGATTAAATGTCACACTTAAAACCAAAAAGTACAAATTTCAGTATTAATGCAGTCTAGTACAGTATAAGTAAATTGTATAAATACATCATGCTTAATATTTTCTCAGCTTAAAATGTCTGTTAACTAATGGGCACTTGATCTACCAGCAACAGAACCAGCTTCTTGTGTTCACTTTGGTACCTAAAGTAGTACATTTAGAGATGTACAGGAGAAGGAAATATGGGTCTCAGGCAAAAAACACAAAAAGTATTTTCTTTCTGAGCCAGGGTCCCACTCTATTGTCCGAGCTAGAGTGCGGTGGTGTCATTATCATTCACTGCAACCTTAAATTCCTGGGCTCAAGGGATCCTACTGTCTCAGCCTCTTGAAGATCTCTGACCAAAAGCCTTGAACTACTAGGTCCAGCTAATTTGTTTTTTTAAAAAAAAGTTTTAAAGACAAGGTTGTGTTATGTTAATCAGGCTGGTTTCCAACTCCCAAACTTAGGTGCGGTTTTCCTACCTTGTCCACCCAAGGTGCTCAGATTACAGGTGTGAGCCACAGTGCCTAGTCTACAAAAAGTAATTTCTAACATATGTTAATCAATTGCTGACAAGGTATCCCCTTAAAACTGGTTCTCAACCTTCCTAATGCCACAGTGTATTTTCATTGTTAAAAAGGGGTCGCAACCCCACAGGTTGAGAACTGCTGTCCTAAAACATGTAACATAAAAATTCCATTTTTATAAAAATAATGTATTTGTAAAAATAAGACCAAAGACAGTGTTTGACCCAGCAAAGGGCAATAGTAAGTGCTTTTAACTATCATGTATTTATTACATTAAGGCTCAGTTTAAATGGTACCCCAAAGCCATGGCCTTTACTCACACTCAGTACAAATATTAATTCTACATATAATTAAGATTTTCAATATCTTTTTCTTTTCTTTTTAAGACAGAGCCTCAAGCTGTCCCCCTGGGTAGAGTGCTGTGGCATCACAGCTCACAGCAACCTCCAACTCCTAGGCTAAAGCAAGCCTCCTGCCTCAGCCTCCCAAATAGCTGGGACCACAGGCGCCTGTCACAATGCCCAGCTATTTTTTGGTTGCAGCCGTCATTGCTGTTTGGAGGGCCCAGGCTGGATTCGAACCCGCCACCTTAGGTGTATGTGGCACGTGCCTTAGCCACTAGAGCCACAGGCGCCAAGCCAAGATTTTCAATATCTAATAGAATTTAACGTCCTCAACAGCAGGGTCATCTTTCTCATCTAGTGCTATAGCCCCAATTCTTAGAAATTCTTGTACATATCTGGTACAAATATTTGACAAACGAATGACCAAAAATATACTGAAATAAAATTCAAAGATACGGAACAAACATCTCTAGTTGTTATACAAATTATTTCTAATTTTTCTGCTGTATAAATAACACTGTGATAAATATTAGTTATATAAATCACTATGAGCATCTTCCACTGGTTTTTAGGATAAATTTCTTAAAAAAAGAATTATACCCTATGTTCTTTAATGAACACTGCTAAATATAGCTCTCCTAATAAGTTATAAATTCATATTCCCAAAGCAGTCCAACACTGTGAGCATAGGGAAACTTTCTAAACTTAGAAGCTACAAAAAGACAACACAAAAAACACATGATAGATTGCTTTTTCTTATCAATCTGTATAAGCTTTTCATATAATGATGACACCAGAGAATTATTTCCTTTTCTGAACTATAAACTATTAAGTAGCTTAATAGATTAACTCAACCAAACTTTACAATCATTTCATGACATGGAGGTTATCTCCTCCCATTCCACTTATTCAGTTTTGTCCCCTTTAACTTTCCCCAGATTAGGTTATAAACCCAGGTCAGTCAGCTTTCAAACCCTACACTCTCCTTGCTATAATATATACTGTATCAAGTAAATGCAATTTTGAAATAATCCTTGCTGTAATAGATACATACTATATCAAGTAAATGCATTTTGAAATAACTGAGGACAAGGCTAAAATTACAACCAAGTAAGGCTATTCAACACAGATTATTTACACTCAAAATGTATAAGCATTACATCTGGAATATATTAAGAGCTAATAAATATTTGTTAAGCTAATGAGTAGATGAATGGTAGAGGCCATTTTTCTTCAACTATTTAAGATTAAACGGCTATGCCAAGTCTTCTCACGGTTAATACCATGATTAGATTCAATTTAAGAAGAAATCTTTTAAAACTTCTGGTGAGTATGGTACAATGGAAAGTATAAATCCATTATATCTAACATATTACAAATCTACATACATAAAAGATTCTGGGTTTGGAAGAAACACTTTTATTGTAAAAATGCCTCTTTATAGGTTCTGACAAACCACAGGAAAATAATATCTCTCTCTGCAGTATACTCACTGTATACAGTGATAGAACAGAAACCTAGATCATAGCTTGGCGCCTGTGCAGCTCAGTGAGTAGGGCACCAAGCACATACACCAAGGTAGGCGGGTTAGAGCTCCGCTTGGGCCTTGTAAACAATGACAACTACAATCAAAAATAGTCGTGCATTGTGATTGGTGCCTGTAGTCCCAGTTCCTCAGGTGGCTGAGGTAAGAGAATCGCTTAAGCCCAAGAGTTTGAGGTTGCTGTGAGCTGTGGTGCCACAGCACTCTGCCCAGGGCAACAGTAACACTGTCTCCAAAAAAAAAAAAAAAGAAAGAAAAAGAAAAGAAAAAAGAAACCTAGATCACTTACTGGCCTCATCACTCAAAAATGGTAGTTAAAGAAATCCAAGGTCCTATAATATAGACAACTATGCATACAGAACTATACAGTCATATACAGTTATTACCTGTGAAACACAGGCATAACCTGACAAAGGCTAGAAGAGAAAAATAAAAATCAAAGACTCTTAAACTAAGCCACAAACCATCAAGATGCCTGTTCCACTCCACATTCCAATGGCTGTGAATGTTTTAAAAGCTTTGTACCAATAAATCGGCCCCCAAACAAGTCTTTATCAGAAAGCACCATGAGAAAACAATACTTACAAAGTTTTTGAGACGCAAGTTGAATTGACTGACCCCATAGCTTTCTATCTTGATTTTTGAGACTGTCATTGATAAAATGAACTGCAGGTATAGCCTTGTGCTGAGCATGTTTTAACAGTTTTCCTGCCTTCATACGATCTAGCTCTTGCATAACCACCCAGGGAATTATTAACACAAGTTTGTCGAATCCTAAAACATAAGAAGATTTCTTAGAACTCAACATTTATTGTGCTACCAAACCACAGTGATATAAAACTGATGAATGTTTTAAAGCACATCATCCTTACCTTTAAGACATTCACAATGAATAGAGACATATTACATAAAAAGTAGAAATTAAAACGAGGGTATGTGTCAAAAGAATATTAAAAAAATAAATTCTGCCAAAGATCAAAAGAATGTGGATTACGAGTTAACCTGTGAAGGCTCTTTTTCAAACTTCAGTTGATAAAGCTTAATATATATACTTAACATATACATATAACAACATATCCAAACGGAGATGTGTTTGGGAGGAAAAAAAACTATCACTATTAATGTAAAATATTAACTCAACAAATCTGTAAATATGATGTATACCTGGCATTTCTGTTGTCTTCAAAACTCTAACAAATTTGAGATGATTCATGAGAATATTTGTGTCAATAACAATTAGAAGCTTTTTGTCTAAAGGAGTATTTCCTAGAGAAAAAAGAGCAAAGTTAAGACTTCATGACACTTGATTACAGACTTATTCAGGGACTAAAACTGTGATATCACAGAAGCATTAAAAATGCAATTCAATTTAATTTAAAATGTGTCTTATAAACTTAGGTATATCAGAGAATCACATAGTTGGCTAGACTCTCAAGCTGTTAAGTATCTTCCCATCTCTTTGTTGCCAAGTAAATTTGTCCCCAAAGAATCACTTAGTGGTCTGCAACCACTGTTAAGGGTGGGTGTAGGATGGGGGCTCGTCTAGATCCAAGTGGCAAAGAAAGCCAAAACAGGAGAATGTTTTTAATAGGATTCTTAAAAGAAGAAAGTCTTTTAGATAACAAAAACAAAATACTTTTACTCTACTTCCTAAGACAAAGTAATCAATGTTTAATTACACACCACCAATAGAATATTAATTGTTTATAGGTGGATTTTAAATTATAAGCAGACTTTTCCTTGCAGAAAGTATGTTTTTGAGTCCTGTTTTGCATCTCTGGTAGTTAATGCACAGTAAAACAGCAAATTAGAAATGCAATGTGAATGTAAGGTCGCATTACTACTGTTACAAATAGAATTCAAAAATTAGTATACTAACAGACTTGGGGCTATCTCTATCATCTTCTCTCAAGAGTAAAAATTATCAAAATGTTACTATATGAATAAGAAATCAATGAATACCTTCAAGCAATCTGTATTATTTCCGATTAGTGTTTCACATAGTTGAAATTATTAAAAGTTATGATTAAAAGCAAAAATAAAAAAAACTCATAACTCTGATTACTGCCTCTTCATAAAGAAAATGTCTATTAATGTGAAATATGTTTTAAAAAGATAAATAATAAATCTGATTCCTATCGTCAAAAAAAAAACTATTATGGTATCATTTCAAAATGAGCACATTTTAACAGTTTTCATGTAAATATTATAAAGACTGAATGTTGGCACATTAATTCTTAAGAAAGCATAGATCAAAAAAGATAGAGACTTTACATCTTTTCTATTAACCTGGATGGAGGTGGAACACATTCCTTTTAGTAAAGCATCACAAGATTGGAGAAGGAAGAATTCAGTGTAGTCAATTCTAATATGAAGGTAATAGATGATCTAATACATCTATTATGAGGAATCAGGGAGAGGGGAGAAGGGAGGAGGCTGGGGGGTTACGGTGTATGGCACACCTCTTGGGGGCAGGACACAATTACAAGAGGTACTTTACCTAACAACCACAATCAGTGTAGCCTAAATTCTTTGTACCCTCAATGAATCCCAAACAACAACAAAAAAAACCCCACACAGATCATAAATATTAACATATAGGGTATACCAGCAGAACAATGTACATCATCTTCCACCAAGTCAATTTCCATACTCATTAACTCTCCAGAAGGAGGAACCAAAGGTAAATCCAAAGATTTTCCCACACGTGCAGCATGAAGCTCTTCTACTATCTGCATCTAAATTGCAAAAGACCCCAGTGAAATATTTTGAGTTATTTACTTTGCAGATTAGTAAGAAAACAAAGCAATTAATTCTTCATTAATTCACTTGAGATGATTCATAGAAAAAATTGCAAAAACATATGGAGGCAACATAGTAAAAGAATACAGATTTAAAAACATACATACAGTTTTTTATGTTTTGCTTTTTTTGAGATACAGTCTCACTCTGTAGCCCTGGGTAGAGTGCCTGGTGTCATAACTCACAGCAACCTCAAACTCTTGGGCGCAAGCCATCCTCATGCCTCAGCTTCCCAAGTAACTGGGACAAGAGCCCACCACAACACTCAGCTAATTTTTTTTCTACTTTTCGTACAGATGGAGTCTCTCTCCTTTTTTTTTAGAGACAGAATCTCACTTTGTCGCCCTTGGTAGAGTGGCATGGCGTCACAGCTCACAGCAACCTCCACCTCTTGGGCTCAGCTGATTCTCTTGTGTCAGCCTCCTGAGTAGCTAAGACTACAGGTACCCGCCACAATGCCCAGCTATTTTTTTTGTTGCAGTTTGGCCGGGGCCAGGTTTGAACCTGCCACCCTCGGTATATGGGGCTGGCGCCCTACTCACTGAGCCACAGGCACCACCTGACATACATATAGTTTTGAAAACAGTTCTCTAATTACTGTAGCCTTACAAAAACAAATTATCTAACAACTTTGGGTCTGAGCTTATTCAACCATAAAACAGTAATACTAAATACCTATTTCCCATTAGGATTTTTGTGAAGATTAAATAAAATAAGCTATGTGAAATTCCTTGCACAAAGTCAAGCACACAGACATAAAAATAACTTTATTCTCATTCTGATTCTCACTGCAAAGTACTTTAAGAGTCAAATTTCTTTTCCTGGTAATAAGCATTCTTCTTGAGATTTCTGAGATTGCTTATGAGCCACCATAAACCAAAATCTATATCTTAAGACTCTTTTTACTTCTGAGAAATACTAATGTACTTTGATACCAGAAAATGAAAGCATAACCTACATTTAGAAATCTTTCAGGCTTGGCACCTGTGGCTCAAGTGGCTAAGGCGCCAACCACATACACCTAAGGTGGCAGGTTCGAATCCAGCCTGGGCCGGCCAAAAACAACAATGACAGCTGCAACTAAAAAATAGCTGGGCATTGTGGCGGGCACCTGTGGTCCCAGCTACTTGGGAGGCTGAGGCAGGAGACTCGCTTGAGCCCAGGAGTCGGAGGTTGCTGTGAGTTGTGATACCACAGCACTCTACCCAGGGTGACAACTTGAGGTTCTGTCTCAAAAAAAAAAAAGAAATCTTTCATCTATCAAAGAACATTTACCCATTACATAGAAAAATAAAACTATTACAAATAAAACACACTTAATATAGTTTAAAAGTCTTCTTTAAATTGGAAAATACAAAGTGTTCTATGAATCTATCTTAATTTAGAATCAGGGAGCATAAAATTCTATGAAGGTCAATTAGGAGATTCTAGCTGGGAAAAGATAAAGCATTCATAAAACTCTCATTTTCACCGAAAAACATTTTCATCTTATTGCTGATTAGAAAAAATAAGACAAAACATGTTAATGTCCTACTGCATTTTGGGAACCTTAAGCATAAACAGACTGAAGTGTGATAGCATTAAAACAAAAGTGAGAAAACTTGCGGGTACAAACTCCATGCTCTTTGTTCAAAACAGATTAGCTTATTAGAAACAAAGGCAATGGGGCTGGGGGTCAGGTGGGATGGGTAAGTTCGGACCTACTGGGTACAATGTAAAGGTATATGGCACACTTCCTGGGTGCAGGGCTCAACTACAGCTCAGACTTTGGACTTGACTTTACAAACAAATAATGAAACCTAATTATATTAACCCCAAACAAACAAAAACCTCGTAGGTTGAAAAGGTAACTAAGTATAAATACTTGTTCCAAATAGTTTTTCACAAGAACATATATTTAAGTAGAGAATTCACTGTTATTTTCATATTTCTCGGATTTTATAGTCTTTTGTATTAAAAGGCTGTAATTTCATTTAATTATTTGACTTAATTTCATTTAAAATATTCAAAGTAAAGAAGTATATCAGTAACCTCTTGATCTGTATCTTGAATATTTTCAGATGACCCTGAAGAACATGGTGCTTCAAAACTCTGAAATGAAAGTAATTCTTATTAGTTCATAATGCAGGATATACCTAGAATCAAGTTTTTCAAGCTTAGCACTATGTATTAACATTTGAGGTCAGATAATTCATTGCTTTGGGAATTATCTGGTGCAGTGGTAGGGTATTTATTTACCAGGATCCCTGACCTCTATCTACCAGACGTCAGTAGCACTACCCACATCCAATCAATCTTGACAATCAAACATATCTCCAGACACTGCCCAATATCTTCTGAGGGGCAAAACTGTCTCCAGGTGACAAACGACTCCTACAGTAGAAAAACACCAGTCTATCAACTCATGAAATGTCGTAAAAATTAAGGTTTACTTATTCAAATATACATACTCACATTCTAAGAATAAAACTAGATGCCACCCTAAGAAATACGTGTAGAACTATGGCAAAGGTACGCAAGCTGACGTTTAGTAGTGAAAAATTTTCATCCAAGAGTAACTGAGCCACTTCTGAAGTTGATATGACCAAACAACAAAGGAACTAGATTACAAAAAGGCTAAGGAGAAAAAGCTGAAAAAACGCAGGGTGGTGGTTAGAAAATCAAAGGTTTGTGTTTTATTTTTTGTCTCCTACCAGAGATTAAAAATCCCTCTATAAATTCCAGCTTTCCACTGGCACTTCTGCTCAGTGGATGAGACCTACCTGACCTTGCATACAGATCACCAGAAGCTCAGCAAAAGCACTATTGAGCCAAATCATCTTGTAGGAAGTCTCCAAGATAACTCCAAACTCCTATGTACTTTACAGGAAGCTATTTTTGGTATAAAGTACAGGCCCTATTTAAACAAGTACATCATATGTAGAAGATTTAACGGGAATTCAGCCTCCACCCTAACTTTCCAACATTGAACTTCACATGGTATGATGCCAGATACATAAATAGGCCCATTATTATAGTGTTACCATCCCATAACCTGGGGATTTATAATCCCTTCTCCATTTGACTGTAAATCTTACTAGATTTTTTTTTTTTTAAACAGGGTTGGTTTTTTTTTTTTTTTTTTTTTTTTTGGCTGGCGCTGGGTTTGAACCCAGCATATGGAGCCGGTGCCCCAGTCCTTTGAGCCACAGGCGCCACCCCAAATATTACTAGATTTTTAAAGTTCTATTAAACTAAGAAGTGCCAAACAAGTCAGAAATTCCTGTGGCTTTTTAAGTATCTTTATTCTCTTCCTTAGGTCACTACTACCCTCATGCTCTTTAACCACAAAACACTGCCAATGATTTCAATGAATCTTCTATCACCCAGCAATCCAAAAAAGTTCATGTCAATTTTCCTTGAAAGCCTTAAACCTGTAACAGTTAAATAAAAGCATTTAACTGTTTGCTTTTCCTACCACACTTTATTAAATACACGGATTGGCATGAAGCCTTTCCTGAGGATGATTAAAAGAAATACCAATAATAAGGGAAATAACTGTTTTATCCACTGACGTTATTCTACATGGGAAACACAGTTATATTGCTTCCCTGATCATGGTTCAATGGCTCTCTTCCATCTACAAAATACAAAATAAAATGCCAGTCTTTCCCAGGAGATTAAAAAACACCCATTGTCTGGACCTTGGCTTCAACACCAACTTCCTCTCCTGTAGAGTCTCTACACAACTCCAGCCATACTGAACAATCTACATGCCCATGTACCTCCCCGCCATGGAATTTTACAACCCTGTTCCATTACACACACTGGCCCTCTACCCTGACTAGACAGCACTTCTGTTCTTCACCCTACATGCCCTTAATAATGGACTTCAACAATCTCCACCTTAGTGAAAACTTCATTAACTCACCCAGAGATTTATACTAACACTGCACCGAGTTCTTGGGGCTCTGATACTTCCTTATAATTATTTCGCTACAGTGAAGGCATAGTTGTTTCCTCATTTGCCTCCCTGGTAACTTCTTTTTACACACAGTTACACACACACACACACACACACTAGCATATATATATTCTTTATTACTGTAAGACATTTCAAACAAAATTATTTTAAAAATACCACATATAGCCAGATGCTAAATAGCATACTAGTAACATCCTTATTTGGACATTAAAACATTATTTTAATTTTAAATTATACTTCACAAACTATTACAACTAGACAGAAAACATTAAGGAAATTTATTCATAAATATTTATCTGAATGTATTTTTTCCCTGTATCATAACATTGTCACAGAGAAAGTATTTTCAGAAATAATCCCAAATTTCATTTACAAATTTGGATTTGCCATTAAGGCAGTGGTTCTCAACCTTCCTAAATGCTGTGACCATTTGATACAGTTCCTCACGTTGTGGTGACCCTCAACCATAAAATTATTTTCGTTGCAACTTCATAACTGTACTTGCTATTGTTAAGAATCATAAAGTAAATATCTGACATGCAGGATGGGCTTAGGCAACCCCTGTGAAAGGGTTACTTGACCCCCAGGTTGAGAACCACTGCATTAAGGATAGATGTAACCAACGGAATGGGAATTGTAGTGAAGCTCAGACTTCAAGAACCAAGAAGGATCCAGGTGGAGTGTCACTTATTATTTTCATCACTTAAGAACCAGAATCCTTTTGTTGCTGCTGCTGTTGTTGAGATTTTAAACAACGATATATCACAATGCATAAATATATAAAAAATGTTTAAGAGTGTTTTTTTTGTTTTTTTGAGGCAGAGCCTCAAGCTATCCCTCGGGTAGAGTGCTGTGACATCACAGCTCACAGCAATCTCCAACTCCTGGGCTCAAGCAATCTTCTGCCTCAGCCTCCCAAGTAGCTAGGATGACAGGCGCCCGCCACAACACCTGGCTATTTTTTGGCTGCGGCCGTCATTGTTGTTTTGGTGGGCCTGGGCTGGATTCAAACCTGCCACCTTAGGTGTATGTGGCTGGCGTCTTAGCCACTTGAGCCACAGGCGCTGAGCCTTAAGAGTGCTTTTTAACAAACTATTTTTCCTTTCTCTCTCCTCCTTTTTGGCTTTCTCTTCCTTTTTGTTTCTTATCTTCAAAACAGCACCATTCTGCACCTCCACTCATCTCAGGGACCTTTTAACCACCTAGTATAAACCTGTCTTTATGGTCTTCTTTTTTTATATATATTTATTTTTATTTTCTTCATTCTTATAGCAAAAAAAGAAAAAAGGTTGGACACCCCAGATTGGATTCATTAGTCACTTTACAAAAATGTAATCAAATTATATTCTACTACACCTTCCTTTTTCACCCATGAGCACTTCCTAGTTAACACTTTGAGATTGCTTTTATAGATCCAGTTGTTCTTTTTTTTAGGAGTCTCATTCTTGCTCAGGCTAGCCTTGAACTATTTTTTTTCTTTTTTGAGACAGAGTCTCTCACTTTGTTACCCTTGGTAGAGTGCCATGGCGTCACAGCTCACAGCAACCTCCAACTCCTGGGCTTAGGTGATTCTCCTGCCTCAGCCTCCCAAGTAGCTGAGACTACAGGTGCTGGCCACAACACCCAGCTGTTTTTTGTTTGCAGTTTGGCTGCGGCCGGGTTTGAACCCGCCACCCTCAGCATATGGGGCCAGCACCCTGCCCACTGAGCCACAGATGCAGCCCCCAGTTAATTCTTTTAAATGGATATATAATATTCATGCAACAAATGTACCCTAGAAACTTCCTGAAGATAAAGATCTTAATCATCTCTAAATCTCTTCTACCTAGAATAGTGCCCGATACATAATAGGTACCTTTAATTAATATTTGATAAAGTAATGAATTCCTACCTCATACCATAATAAGAATTCAATGGGATGCTATTTTCTTTTCTTGAGATAGAATCTGACTTTGTTGCCCTCAGTAGAGTGTGGTGGCGTCACAGCTCACAGCAACCTCAAACTCTTGGGCTTAAGTGATTCTCTTGCCTCAGCGTCCCAAGTACCTGGGACTACAGGTGCCTGCCACAACTCCCGGCTATTTTTTTTGTTGCAGTTGTCACTGTTGTTCACCTGGCCCGGGCCAGGTTCAAACCTGCCAGCTTTAGTGTATGTGGCTGGTGCCATTAACTACTCTGCTATGGCCACCAAGCCGGGATGCTATTTTCAAAAAGTGGCCTATAAACCATAAATCTCAAGAATTGGCTGGGCGCCTGTAGCTCAGTGGTTAGGGCGCTGGCCACATGCTCTGGGACCGGTGGGTTTGAACCTGGCCCAGGCCTACTAAACACACACACACACAAAAAATCTCAAGAACATTAATTTGCAATGGAAGAGGCAGTAAACTGAGAAGGGTCTTCATAAAAGGATTATAAAACTTAATAAATAAAATGAGGTATTTTTTTCTTTAAAAAGTATAACAGAGTTACTAAATAACAGGATTACTAAATCCAGAAAATATCCTTATTTCCCTGTAAAGTACACTCGCTATTGTAAGAAAATAATTATCTATTGAGGTATTAATATGTAAGACAAAATAATAAACATGGTATTAAGGTGATTATCTACTGTTAGTAATACACTAAACTGGCTCAGTGCCCGTAGCTCAGCTGTTAGGGCACCAGCCATATGCACCGGGACTGGTGGGTTTGAACCTGGCTCGGGCCTGCCAAACAAACAACAACAACAACAAAAAATAGCCAGGCATTGTGGCGGGCAGCTAAAGTCCCAGCCACTTGGGAGGCTGAGCAAGAGAATCGCTTGAGCCCAAGAGTTTGAGGTTGCTGTGAGCTGTAATGCAAATGCACTCTTCTGGGGATGACACTGTAAGGTTCTGTCACAAAAAAATAATAATATGCTAAATATGCTTCAAATAAGGAGAATATTTACTTGCTGCTCTTATGTCTGACTTTAAGTCAGATAATTCTGCTCTCAGAGAAACAGTTTATAAAAAGTTAATTCAGATAACTGGAATTAGCCATGAAAAAACTGCTTCCCCTACAACTTAATATTCTTGCTATGTACCTCTTTTGGTTTGTGTAGTAATTCTATACAGAGACCAAAAGAAACTACAACCTACACTGCAGAAATTCTGCATACTGTTTCTTAGACGGATGGCACAAGGGAAACACCAAGCAACATAATGATGATGATCACTGAACACAGTGGCAACTTCAAGTTCCTTTCTTTCATTCTATTCTAGACAAGTGATTATAAGGTAAGAGGAATAACTGGAAGTTCTTTCTGTTACGAATGCAGTAAGAACAACAAACTCAATTCTTTCCCTCTTTGGAACCCTTCAAGTTCACCTGAACTAAAAATACTCCCTCTTGGCTGGGTGCACGCCTATAATCCCAGCACTTGGGAGGCCAAGGCAGGTGGATTACCTGAGCTCACAGGTTGGAGACCAGCCTGAACCAGAGAGAGACCTCATCTCTAAAAACAGCCGCGTGTTGTGGTGGGCACCTGTGGTCCCAACTACTTGGGAGGCTGAGGTAAGAGGATCGGTTGACCCCAAGAGTTTGAGGTTGCTGTGAGCTATGGCACCACAGCACTCTACCAAGGGTGACAAAGTGAGACTCTGTCTCAAAAAATAAATAAAAATACTCCCTCTCAAGCTCTTCTGGCATCCATAGTTATAAACCTTCCATTTTTCATAAGAAATACCTTGCACTGCTGCATATCTATCGTCTCAATATCTAAAAAGAGATTATTAGACTTAACCGCTCCTGTTTATAAGCAGTTTCTAAGTGTCAGAAATTCAGAAGTTCTAAAGTTCTAAAGTTCTAAAGCTCTGAAAGTTCTCTAGAAGGTAAACAATTTTATTTGCCATAAAAACAAAGCTATAGATACTAGGTTCTCAAATAGTCCACAAGTACCAATTTATTTCATATTTTATTTTATTTGAGACAAGGGTCTCACTTTGTCACCCTTGGTAGAGTGCCATGGTATCACAGCTCACAGAAACCTCCTATTCTTGGGCTCAAGTGAACCTCTTGTCTCAGCCTCCAAAATAGTTGGAACTATAGGCACCCACCACAGTGCCCAGCTAGTTGTAGAGACAAGGTCTAGCTTTGGCTCAGGCTGATCTTGAACCTGTGCGCTCAGGCAATCCCGCTGCCTCGGCCTCTCAAATGCTGGGATTACAGGCGTGAACCACCACACTCGGCCTATTACATATTTTAAAAGCAAAATAGGTGTTTCAAATTCTCTATCCTGGATCTCTGCTCACACAGTTATTTCCCTTTGCCCAGAATATCCCTGCTTCTCCCAGCCCACCCTACTTCACCTAGACTAGGAGTAACTCTCTCTTTACTTAATTTTCAGTTTAAATGTTACTCTCCCCAGTAAACCCTTCTTAACTAATCCTAGGAGTAACTAGTTACTCCTTAACTAGTTACTAGGAGTAACTCTGCTCATTACTTAATTCTGAGTTTAAATGTTACTCTCCCCAGTAAACCCTTCTTAACTAATCCCTCCAAAGCATACAAAGCTATGCCAATACCTGCTTTATATTCTCATAGTAAGTACTTTGTCATAGTTAAGGAAATTGCTTGTATCTCTTCTCACATGAGTAAGTCTCTGAAAAAAGACGATGTTGTCTCTTACAAACTTATGACACACAGTGGCATAATAAAAAGTAACCTATTAAAGGAATACACTATTCAGAATATTGACCTCTCAGTCTTCTCCAGTATCAGGCTCTTGAATAGCCTAAGAGATTGTCACAGTGCTTTTTCAAAGGACTCTCTACAACTGCTTCTTTTCACATTTTTATACATTCCCTTCTATCATGAATCCTTGATATCTCCCAAGCTATCTTTCTAAGGAACCTGGAATTAAAGGAAGTAAAGAAACCAACACCTATCTTCATGAATAAATTTGAGTCAACCTCCTAAAATTATTATTGGCAAGAGAAACAACTAAAAACCCGACTATGTTAATAAATTCACTGCTGCAATGCAACACGACGTTCCTCATTTGCCATTACCTTACCTGGGTTAGGTTTTCTCTAGAATTTGAATCATTACTTCCTTGATGCTCATGGTATTTTCCTTCCCACGTATGAGTCCACTTATATGTGGAATCTGAAAATAAATGTTCCATTTTGTGCCTAGACCAATTTAATGAACCCTCAGAACTTTCCAGGCACTCTTTTTTTTCCTGGTTAGTCTCTAACTTGTTAAAATCTAAATTGAAGACATTTTCTTCTACAGGCTTCTGGAGGGAATCGCAGGAGTTCACTGGGATTTTGGCACTAACCTTCCTTTTAGATTCGAGGTGTTCCTTAACTATCTTGTTGGAATTATAATCCTGAGAAACTTGATTTTTCTTGCATTTCTCCAAGACATATTTTTCAGAACTGTCTCTAAATTTATGGTTCCTTTCTTTCTTGAGTTCTTTCATCTTCTCCCTCTGAGCACGTAAGTGAGTCCATTTCTTTTCATCTGCCTGGCCTTCAGCTTTAGGTTTCACATCATTGGCAATCGTAGGACTGCTAAGGTTTTTAATTCCATGGTCAAACTTACTCCTAACATTTGTGAACTTGATATCTTTAAGTTTAAAATCTATACATCTACTTGTATCTTTTTTATTTCCATTTGAAGAAGGACTCTGTGAAATAATTTGATTATCATTTGAATATGATGTTTCTTGGAATTTAATAGATCCTTGGGATGAAGAACTGATTTTCGGTCTCTTTTTAAGAACATCAATTTCAACATTCAATCTGTAAAGTAGCACAGAAGCCTAGGTTACAATACAATTATGCATAAAGTAGCATCATATTGTATTAGTTAGGGATAGCAAAACTGGCGCAACATTAAACTTCATAACAAGAAAGAAATGGCTACCCTTCAGAATGAAGTAGAAAGAATTACTCCACAAGTGGTATTAGAATAATTGGTTTGCTATTTGGAAAAAAAATCAACCAATTTACAGCCATATAAGATACATGACAACAAAAATTTCAGATGGATTAAATACTTAAGTATAAAACAATTATTATTATCACAATTACTATATTTCATGTTAACCCCTTAAAAACCAGAAGGGAAAAAGAAATTTTTTTTTTTTTGAGACAGAGCCTCAAGCTATCCCCCTGGGTAGAGTGCCGTGGCATCGCAGCTCACAGCAACCTCCAACTCCTGAGCTCAAGTGAGTCTACTGCCTCAGCCTCCCAAGTAGCTGGACCACAGGCACCCACCACAACGCCCGGCTATTTTTTTTTTGGTTGCAGCCATCATTGTTGTTTGGTGGGCCCGGGCTGGATTTGAACCCGCCACCTTAGGTGTATGTGGCTGGCACCTTAACTGCTTGAGCCATAGGTGCTGAGACTGATTTCTTTTTTTTTTTTTTGAGACAGAGCCTCAAGCTATCCCCCCTGGGTAGAGTGTCATGGCATCACGCTCACAGCAACCTCCAACTCC
>CAUYTI010022027.1:0-14557 GCA_963575145.1 Galago senegalensis
ACAGCAACCTCCAACTCCTGGGCTCAAGCGAGTCTCTTGCCTCCGCCTCCCAAGTAGCTACACTGAGAGGGACCGCTGATGGCTAAGCATATGGGGGTGCTCCAGTAGATGTGTCCTCGGCTTCCCGGGGCCCCACCTATACTGTCCCCATCCTGTCCTGAGAGCTTGTCCTGTTTCAGATCTGAGCTGCTGGCCAGGGACACAGTGCAATGGGACAGGAAGAATGCTCGGGCAATGATGTGGACAGACTGGGACCTTCAGTGAAGCCCTTGGTCTCTGTGTCTTGTTTCCCCAACTGTAAATGTGAAGTGGGCAGAAGAAACCCCCAGGGAATCTGGGGTTCCTGCTGAGAGAATACAATGCTGCTCCCAGCCAGGAACACAGATCTCAGCCACGTGGGACCCGAGCCTTTCTGTCTCTGCCCTGCGGGTTTTGTGGGGATTGTGTTTGGGGAGTGCAGCAGGCCCTGGGTATGTCTGTGGCATACTCACCCCTCTCCATCCCTGCATCCCATCCTGGTCCTTTGCCCATGTTAGACAACTCCCTCCAAGTCCCTGCAGACCCCAACACACACACACACACACACACACACACACACACTCATTCTGTCCCCTGAGTTCACCGTGTTAACAGGAGTCTTTTTCCTTTTGGTCATCCTCAGACTGAATTAAAATACCATTGCCACAGAGCTGTGTCAGATGTGCCCAAGGAATCCCGAGTCTCCAGTGACTTCATTAGCTGCTGTGCCTTGAGTCATGTGGGCCATGGTACCTCCTGGGCCTGTCCCCCCCGCCCCTGCAGAGGAGTCCTCATAGCGGGGAAATATGAACCACTTAGTAGTTCCATTACCTCCTCGCTTCCAGCACGTTCCATCTCCGCCTTTCTTTCCGCTCTGCCCATCCCTGTGTCTCCCTGCTACTCTGCTCATTAGCCAAAGGTGCCCCGGTCACCAGCCACTCTCCCTCGCACACCTTCCCTCTCTGCTCACTACCTGCCTCTCCTGTCAGCCTCAGAGTCAAGGCACTGGGACACCTTGCGCCAGGACCTTCTCCTTCAGTGAATGTTTGGTTCCCCCTGGCCTGAGAGCCTCCCCCAGCCCTCGTCACCGGCTCCTGGTGCCCAGTCATCTCCAAGAGCTACTGTCGTGGGCATCCGACGTGCTTCCGTCTACCACTCGGCTTCTCAGGCTGCTCCCACTGCCTGCCCTTGGACTCCTCCCTCTCTCTCTCCCATCTACCCGGGAAGAGCTCCCACCAAAGGCACTACTGCTGGGGGCCTCCACCCCTCCCTTTCCCTGGGGACATTCCCATGGTCCCTGAGGCCACCACCTGGCCCAAGTGCTCTGCCTCCCCCCTCCCCCCGGGGCTCACTGCCCCCTCCAGTCACCCCCACTCCCATCCTCACCCTGTTCTGGTGTCTTCCACCTCATAAATACCTCTCTTTTCTCCCACTCCTTGCTCAAATGCTACCTGAGGCTGGGACGTAGCAGACCCCATGGTGTGGGGAGGGGGCTATTGTCACAGGGAAATTAGCAACCAGAATGGCCCAGAAGGTCGATGTTTGTACAGAGAGATAGAAACAGACCTGGACACCGGCAGAGGCCGGAAGGGCGACCTGGGTGACTGCCCCCAGTCTCTGGGGAGCCTTTGCTGTCACTCCCCCTCTGGACTTGTGCCTCCAACTGAACTGAATGGAACCGACATATATGGGGTGCTCTCCTGTGCCAGAGCCTAGGCCAGGTGCTGGAGACATCCTGGTGGGCAGAAGGCGGAGAGGCTGTGAGCAAAGAAACCAGCACTGGGGAGAGGACAGAGCGGGCCCCAGCTGGAGAGGCCCCAGCTGGAGAGGCTTTGTCTCCAAATGTTGTGTGAGCCTCTGCGCCCCACTCTCCCTTGAGAAGCTCGGCACTGACACACACAGACACCCTGTGCCTGTCACGGGCCAGGCCCCCCATGACATCACTGCAGCACTTGGCATGATGGGATGCTGGGCCTGGGTCGGAAAGGCCTATACAAGCTGTGTGAGCTCAGAGGCAAATTGTTTCACCCCTTGGAACCTCAGTTTTGTCATCTATGAAACGGGAATAACACCAGAGTGTTGTGAGGATGAAGTGAGGGGCGTCATTTGGGACAATGGCTCAGTGCTAGGCAGGGTGAGCGTGCTGCAAAACTCTTGGTGACAGTCACCATCATGGTGGCACTCAAGGGAAATGGGGGTAGAAGTTTCTGCGTAGACATGAGGAATAACTGGGTCTGACCAGAGCCGGCACTCGGGCTGGACTTTGGAAGATCTGGAAGTTTCCACTAGATGAGAATCATTTGTGTCCTAGGTTCCTGACTGGTCTGGAGAGTGTTGTGAGTCTGCGGTGCCAGGGACCAGAGCTGCCAAGGTGCACAAGCTGAGGGGCGCCATTCTCATAGAAGCCAAGGTGAAAGGAGCTCCTGGGCTGGCCCAAGACAGGCCTGCCTGGCCTTGAGGACACAGCCCAGTCCCTCCCCTGATGGAGAGCCAAGGCTGTGTGCAGAAAGGGGACAAGAGGCCCACAGCCACAGCTCAGAGCTTCACAGGCCTACAACCCCATGGGCCCAGGTGTCCATGCCCTGGCGCCTCCTTATAGCCCCTGTACGATAACCACTCTTCCTACCCTTTGGTTGTCAGGTCCCAGTCAGGCAGGGTAGTAAGGAGCAGGCTTGCTCCCCTCGCTTGGGACCTGTCAACCAAAGTGTAGGAAGTGTGGTCGGTCAACAGTAAACCAGAGTGTCAGAAGGCAACTTGCCAGGGAGAGGAAGGGAACAGATGGTGGGCCAGGTCACGGGGGTCACGGTGCTAACGGGGTGTGGAAGGAAGGTTCCTCCCAGGTTCTAGTAGGGTCTAGAAGGAGCTGATGGAGCCACCTGGCCCATCAGGTGGGCGGATCCAGAGGGACTGACTCTCCGAGCCTCGGGCATTAGTGTCCTAGGGCTGCCATACCAGGTCACCACACGCTGTCTTAACACATACAACAGTGTTCTCCGCTCAGGAGGCCGGAAACTGGAGGTGCTGGCAGGGCTGGGTCCTCCCGAAGATGTGAGGGGGGGATCTGTTGCAGCCCCTCTCCTGGCTCTGGAGATTGGCATTGCCCTGCCTGGCCAGCCTCTCCCCAAGGCCTGATACCCTGTGCACCTGTGTCACATGTGCCGCTCATTGGACTTAGAGCCCTCTAATCCAGTGTCACCTTAATCTAACTACACTAAAAGACCCTATTTCTAATAAGGTCATTTCCACAGGGAAACTGAACATCTTTGGGGGGTGACAGTTCCTCCTATGGGACTTTGGTTTCCTTGAATGTGGTTTCAGCCCGAGTCTGGCCTTGGACAAGCTGAGCACCTTGAACCCCCAGTGCCCTTCCTGTTGTGAGGAAATGGTGAGTGTGAGGATGGTCACAAAGCTGCAGGCAGGGCGTGGGCCTTCCCTTTATGGAGCAGCCTCATCCCTGCACCTGCCGGGCCTGGGGAGACGCTGCCTTCCTTCCTCACCGGTCCGGGCCCTGTGCTGCCACCAGCCAGGCATAGCCTCAGCCCCAGGGCAGCCCCATGGGCTTCTCTGGCTAGGACAGCCAGATTGCAGTGCCAGAGCCAGGGAGGGGAGGCATGGGACCCACCTCCTTGGGCACCTTGTTCTATCTCCCAGGGCAGGTTTCAGCAAGCTAGGAGGAGACAGCCACCACTGCCACCTGGGCCTAGTGGCCCCAGATTGAGTTGTGAGGAAGGAGCACAGGGAGAGCCCTGGCTAGCTGGCCACACTAACCAAGTCCCCCAGTGGCCCACAGCCAGGAAGTGGTGGAGCTGGGATATGAACCCATGTCTGGTTGGATCTAAAGCCAAGGCTCTTCTCCTCTAACCCTGTGAAGCTCACACCTGCCGGCGGCCTGGGAGGGTTGCCCGCTCAAGTCGGGAAGGTACCCTCCTTTCAAACCAAGAGATTAAAAAGGAGGGTGTATGGGTTGGCTTTTGGATAGAAATCAGAGGGCCAAGGAGTACAGTCTGTGTCACCCCAAGTGCAAAACTGACACCAGCATGAGGACATGTGTGGAAGACAGATTTGTCCTCAACCTTGGGAAGGATTCCCTACCCTAGAGCCACCTGAAATGGAGTGTGGCTTCTTGTGAGTAGTATGTACCCATCTCCAGGGATAGTTCAGAGAAGCTAAAAGTCTGCCTGTCAGGGTCACCTGCTTCCAGTGGAAAAAAAAAAAAAAACACCAATCAATGGCTCCCTACCCCAGCTGGGGACTGACTGATTCAATTAGAATCCATTCCTACCGTGGATTGTTGCACAGCCAGTCAGAACGGTGCATTCTTATTGACAAAAAAGCCCACAAGCATTGTTGTGTGAGCAATGCTGGGTCTAACGTGGTGTATGATCCTATATGTGTAAAACTGTACCCACAAGGCCACACGTGGATGCATGCAGAAGGCCAGCAGGGAGGCTGGCAGAGGACAGTGGGAAGGACAGCCAGCGGGAAGCCGTGCTCTACCACTTCACCAGCAGGGTGAAGATTTGGGTGGTTTTTCTTTCTTCTTTGTTTTTTTTTTTTTTTCAGAGACAGAGTCTTACTACGTCACCCTTGGTAGAGTGCCATGATGTCACTGCTCACAGCAACCTCAAACTCTTGAGCTTAAGCCATTCTCCTGCCTCAGCCTCCCAATCTCTGGGACTACAGGTGCCTGCCACAACGCCTGGCGATTTTTTTGTTGCAGTTGTCTTTGTTGTTTAGGCGGCCCAGGTGGGGTTCAAACCCTCCAACCTCGGTACATGTGGCAACGCTGCTATGAACACCGAGCCTTCTTCTTTATATTTTCCTAAATTTTCTAATTTCTTCTCAACAATATTTCTTGTGTCATTCTGAGGCAGGGAAATGGATCTGTGTGTATGGAGGGCTTTGGGGGGTCAAAAGGGAGCCGAGACAAATGCCCACAGAGATCTTGCCCCAAACATCTGGGATAAAACCTGGCATTGCAGGGCGGCGCCTGTGGCTCAGTGAGTAGGGTGCCAGCCCCATATACTGAGGGTGGTAGGTTCGAACCCAGCCCCGGCCAAACTGCAACAAAAATATAGCCGGGTGTTGTGGTGGGCACATGTAGTCCCAGCTAGGCTGAGGCAAGAGAATCGCCTAAGTCCAGGAGTTGGAGGTTGCTGTGAGCTGTGATGCTATGGCACTCTACCAAGGGCAATAAAGTAAGACTCTGTTTCTAAAAAAAAAAAAAAAAAAAAAATCTGGCATTGCATTTCTGTGCTCCTCTTATAGCGGAGTCAACTCCACTGTGCCTCAGCTTCCCCACAGCGCTCCTCCATTCTTCACCAAGCACCCTGCTGCGTGTGTCAGGCCCTGGGGAGGCACCTGGGGTCAGAGGTCGTGGAGACCCAACAGCCTTGTTGTGTTGGGGGAGGGGCAGACCATGTACCTACCCTTTCCAGTGGGTGGGGGAGGAAGCAAACTTCAGAGATGTTTAGTGCCTTATTCAAGGTCACACAGCCAGTGAGGGGTAGTGCTTGGGGAACAACGGTTGGTCTTGAGCTTTATGGGCCAAGGACCACCTCTCTGTGTCACCCAGGTATGTCTGGGGCCAGGCCATGGCTGAAGATCCTGGTAAAGTTATGGCCTTTGGGTTGTTGTCCCTACTGGGAAAGAGAGGTGACTTTCACCATAATCAGGACAAGTTCTCCCCTTTTGTCCAGAACCCTCTTTCGGGCTCTGCATTTGGGCATTTCTTTGGCAAAGCCCTGATTTCTGCTCCTGCTGTCAGGGGCTTCCAGGCTCTCTAATCTGCTTTCTGAGGCTCATGTCTGCCCCGCCCCGCAGCTCCTCCCCGGTATTTGGGATCCCAGCAGGAGGTTCATTTTCAAATTAGCCCCAGGCTGTACGGAGGCTGCTCTATTGCTCTGTGCAGCTGAGGAAGACCCTGGAGGCTGCCTGGGTGCAGGGTGTGGGGTGGGATGGACTAACTCACTCTGCAGCTGGGAGGCCCACTGAGTTGCCCAGAGTCTGGTGACTGACGGGTCCCCCTAAGCACTTTACACATAAAATCTTCCCATGTCCCCCCTCCACACCACATCCCAACAAGGGGGTCCTCATTTCACAGATGAACAAACCAAGGCCTACAAAGAGTGAGCGGCTTGCCCCAGGTCTTAGGGGTGGGGGAGACACAGGCTGGGAGGGAAGAGGAAAGACAAGGGGGAGGGCCGGCCCAGTGGGAGCCCAGCAGAGGCTGCGAACAGTCACTCCAGGAACTGGTCACTCCACTGGGACCCTGAGGACCTCTGGGCTGACCAGTGCTCACACCCGCCATGAGCACCTTTCAGGAGTGCAGGACGATTTACAGAGAGACTTAGTGACACAGACCAGCTAGACACTGCGTTCACGATCCCTACAGATTTCACAGAGATGGCCGTAAATGAGAGGAGGACATGTCGTTTATAGATATAGACAGGTAGCTGGGCGGTAGCTACAACTGCATAGAAAAACAATTGCACCGAGTTCAGTGGCTCACACCTATGATCCCAGCTCTCTGGGAGGTCAAGGCGGGTATATTGCTTAAGCTCAGGAGTTCAAGACCAGCCCAAGCAAGAGCAAGATCTCGTCTATTTTTTTTTATTAAAAATAGAAAAACTAGCTGGGCTTTTTGGTGGACACCTGTAGTCCCAGCTACTGGAGAGGCTGAAGCAAGAGGATCTCTTGAGCCCAAGAGTTGGAGGTTGCTGTGAGCTATGATGATGCCATGGCACCCTACAGAGGGCAACAACAGAGACTCTTTCTCAAAAAGAAAAACAAAAAAAAAAAAGGAGAGACAATTGTTTCCCTATTTGTTCCTCCAAGGAGTGTGTGCAGAGCCCCACAGAGCAGTAGTGAGGCTACGCTCAGGGACACACAGATGAAAGCGCCTCAGCAGACACCTGTGGCCAGGAGGGGCAGAGTGCTAGGTGGGCAACCAGACAGGTGCTTACAACCCAGCAGGGAGCATGAGGAGGAGCCTGACTCGGCTGGGGGTGTGAGGAGGTCCCCCAGGAGGGAAAAAACCCTGGGGAGTCGGCACACACCTGCACAATAAGGGCACAATACCTGCCCGCTCTGAGTGTTCGTTTCAGTAAGTTTTACACCCCTGTAACCACCTCCCAGAATTAAATATTACAGGCCAGTCCCAGCACTCTTTCTAGTCCATCTCCTCCGCTGTTCTGATTTTTTCACCCTGATCACTCGCCTGTCCCAGGACTTCATTCCAGTGGAGCACACCCCTCTCTGAGCACACGCTCTGTGAGTCGCCCATGCTGAGTGTGAGCTGATAGTTGATTCCGTCTTACGTCCAGCCGTGCCCTATGAGAAGGACGCACCACTCTGGTTTCACCTGTCCCCTGTGGGTTCTGGCCCTTCTAAATAAAGCTGCCGTAAACATTCCTAGCCATCTTTTTTCTGAACATGTGTATTCATCTTCCCTGAGTAAATGCTCAGGTGTGGAATGACTGGCCACAGGGCAGATGGATGCTCCACTCCCTGAGAAACTGCTGCAGTGTCTCACTCCTCCTCCCTGCGCTCCTGCAGGGCGTGAGCTCCCACTGACACGCTGACACCTCTCTGGTCAGTGTTTGGACTGTAGCCTCACTGCTGAGTGCAGATGTGGTCACAAAGCTAAGCTTGGCATTATCTGGGGAACACAGGGGCCCTCCCAATAGGGAGGTGAGAAACACTATGGTGGGTGTGGGGTCTGCAGGCGGCTTCAGGGATGCCAGGAGTGGGTGGTAGTCAGCAGGCGGGGTCGGAGCCCCGAGGCCTTGTGTGCAGCTAAGTCATGGGCATCCAAATCATGCCCTCATAGTCTCAAGAAGCTCAACTGACCATAGGGACAGCAAGAATGAGATTTGATCACAGTAATGACCACCCGCCTCCCGTGTCAGGCACTGAGCTAATATAAAAGAGAGGCTGCGACCAGGAGAGGGGAGGGGACAGCTGCTAACAGGGACTGAATCAACCTGGGTTCCATCCAGCCGTGTGGCCAGGCTGAGGGGTTCTGCCTCTCTGTGCCTCTGTTTCTCCCTCTGGGGAGTGGGGATAACACTGATTCCTAACATGGGCCACTGGGGGATTTGGTTACACAGTGTGGCCAACTGGCCAGGGCTCTTCCTGTGTTCCTTCCTCACAGCTCAATCTGGCCCACCAGGCCCAGGTGGCAGTGGTGGCTGTCTCCTCCCAGCTTCCTGAAACCTGCTCTGGGCGCTAGAACAAGGTGCCCAAGGACGTGGGTCCCATGCCTCCCCTCCCTGGCTCCAGCACTATGGTCTGGCTGTCCTAGCCAGAGAAGCCCATGGGGCTCCCCTGGGGCTGAGGCTGTGCCTGCCTTGGGAGCACAGGGCCCCTTTTTAATCTCTCTCTCAAGCTTTTTTTGAGACAGTCTTACTCTGTTGCCCTCAGGGTGCTGTGACATCATCAGAGCACACAGCAACCTCTAACTCCTGGGCTCAAGTGATCCTCTTGCCTCAGCCTCCCTAGTAGCTGGGACTACAGGACTGTGCCAAGATACTTGGCTAGTTTTTTTTTTTTTATTTTGAGTTGACATGGGGTCTCCCTCTTGCTTAGGCTGGTCTGGAATTCCTGAACTCAAGCAATCCATCCTCTGCAGCCTCCCAGGTGTGGGCCACCAAACCTAGCTCCTTTTTAATCTCTTGATTTAAGGGAAGAGTACCTTCCCCGCTTGAGCAGGCAAGCCTCCCAGGTTACAGGTGGATGTCAGCTTTACAGGGTTAGAGGTAATGAGCCTTAGCTCTAGATCCAACCAGATATGAGTTCAAGTCCCAACTCCACCACTTTCCAGCTGTGTGGTCTGAGGAATGTGCTGAACCTCTCTGAACCTCACTTTCTTTTCTTTTCTTTCTTTCTTTTTTTTTTGTAGAGACAGAGTCTCACTTTATCGCCCTCGGTAGAGTGCTGTGGTGTCACACAGCTCACAGCAAACTCCAACTCCTGGGCTTAGGTGATTCTCTTGCCTCAGCCTCCCAGTAGCTGGGACTATAGGCTAAGGTAACCAGACATCCCATTTTTGGCAGGGCAGTCCCAATTTTTAAAAATTTGTCCTGCATCCTGCAGTGTTTTTAAAAAGTCCCAATTTTTGGAAAGAATGCACGACAAGCTAGGGAACGGCCGGAGACCAGGAAGGGAATATACAGTTTCCGGCTGCCATGTGGCTATTTCGCCAGGATATGAGTTTTATATTATTTTTGTTAATTTTATAATGTTAAACTTTAATAATAACAAATTATTGTTGAGAACTGATTATCCAGAACTGCTTATCAAAGTTCACATTGTTGATCAGTTGTTAGAATTCGACCACCATTGTTTGGACTTAATGAACAATGGCATTTTTTGGCATTGGCAACCACGAAAACATTTTGTAACTGTCTCTCAGACAATACACATTGTACTGCGTGCTAGTGCTAGTTAAACAAGTGATGTCAACAAATCAGCTATTCAGATAATTTAGGTAAGTAATTTATTTATTTATTTCATGAATTTAGCAGACAGTGCTCCTATTACTTATATTTTATAGTGGTAGCAAAAAGTCTAGCACTGGCCTTGAAAGTGACACTTATGACTTACGAGGTATCATTATTAAAAAAATATATTGATAAGGAAAAGGTTCAATTTTGGGCATGAGGAAAAATCACAATAGAGAACAAATGGTTAGAAATATTTCATCATTTTGAAACAGACCATGTTCCATACAAAAATGCACTAAAAATTGTGGGATATGCGCTGTCCTTACCAGGAACTAATGTGACTGAACATGTTTTTTCTACGGTAAACAAAGTGTGGACATCAGAAAAATCACAATTAAGTGTTGAGACTTTGAAAGCCATTTTATGTGTGAAATATGATTTAACAAATTCTTGTGAAAAATTTCATGACCTTTTAAACAACAACAGCAATCTACTAAAAAAAAATTCACTCAAATGAGAAATATGCCAAAGAATAAAATAATACTATACATAAATTTTTAATGTATTATATTTGTAAATTGTACTTATGTTGAAATTAAAAAAATATATTAAATACTATTTTTGCATTCTATGAAAATTTTTGTTGCTCCATATAGAATAATTAAGAACCCCCACCCTACCCCCAGGTCAATGGTGTCCCGCTTTACCAATGTTAAAATCTGGTCACCTTAGATTTGAGTTACACCTGGAGGCAGTCATCCTGCACTAGAAACAGGCCCAGGATATCCTGCACATCACAGGAATTGTTGGAGGGAGAATTTGTGAAACCTGCCTGTGAAGATTTTTTGAGATTGGTGTAATCAACAGTTTGGCAGGATCTAAGCACCAAGCTGGTAGCCAGGCAACCACCAAGAACAATGTAAGCTGGGAATCAGGTATAAGCCTGGGAACCACTCGCAGTGCCACCTCCTGTCAAGAAAGTATATTGCAACATAAATATATTCCTACTTTAGTTGATCCCTACGGCATACATATAGTCATATTTTTGTATACATAATATTTTTGGTGTTGGTGCCTTTTTTCTTTGCTTGTTTTTTTCTTTTTCCTTTTTTCTTTCTTGTAGGAGTTATTGTTAATTTTTTAAATTATTGTTAATATATATTTTTTCTCTTCTTCCCTTTTTATGGTTGCTGAGAGTGCTTACATCAGGCTATTTGACTTTTGTCTTTCTCTTTTTGTGTTTGTTTGTTTGTTTCTGATTGTCTGTTTGTGCATCTGTTTCTTTGTGTGTCTGATTGCTTTTTTGTTTGTTTATTTGTTCATTTTGTTTCAAAGAGTTTTGTGTTTTGCTAAATCCTTGGGTTGGCTATTTTCCCTAACTCCATTTTTTTACATTGAACAAGAAAGAACAAGGGGCATGGGGGATGATGGCTGACTGGAGCCAGCTTTCAACAGAAGCTCCAGTCTAGAGGGAGAGATAATGGCCAGAAAGAACCCAACAAAGCTGAAGTGTGGGAGCCAAGCTGAGAATAGATAATTACACATCGTCTCTGCTGAGGCAAGCTGTGACTCCAAGGAAACAAATGTAAGGTACAGAACTCATCCTGAAGAGACCCCGTGTCTGTCCCCTCCCCCAAGAGAGTTGCTTGCTCTCTGTGCAACATCTGCTAGTGAGAGGTGAACTGAGGTTCTCTTGTCTTACCCCACCGGAGTGAGCTTCTAGAAGCTGGTACTCCTTCTCCAGAGAGTCCCTGCTGTGAGCCTGGAAATTCTCTTATCTGGCAGGAAGGTTAAACAAATATTTTCCTTGCCACTTTGAACTTCTAGTCCACCATTCCCTCCCCCTTGCCTGGTGGTCTAGAAGTCTAACCCCTGCAGAGACCAGAATGTCTGTGGTTCTTTGCTAGGATGGGGCATTGCATAGATGGTGGCAGCACAGCTATGCTGTATCTGTGAATCCAGTAATAGTGCAGAAAGGCACAGGGGGGAAGGTGTCTGGCCTGGCTCTGAGAAAGTGCAACTCAGCAGCGGGCAGAGACTTGAGTCTAAATGCAGTGGGTGGAGACTCAGGAACCCTTGAGTATCAGAAGCAGAGTGGAGACACCTCTCACCCAGCATCAGAGTTAATAGAGCAATCCTGTTGGGTTCTAATTTTGGAGAGACACATCCCCAACTCTGAGGACTGCCAGAGGGAGCCAGACTCGCCCTACAGATATACCAGAGCTGCAGAGTGGCAGGGGCAAAGGTGCAGTGGCTGAGGGAGAAAAACATTTGCTGTCTTGTTATCCCCAAGTTAGGACTGAGCTCAGGTGGAATACTTCCCAGTTGCCATCGAGTACCTGAGGCAGGCAGGCTTCAGCTACTCCTGCCTGCTGGTGGCAGAGGGTGGTGGCCAGACCGAGGAGGCATTGACTTTCCTTTGATTCTGGCATGTGTAAAGCCCTGGCACATTTGCTTATTGGACAGAACTGTGCCACAGAGACTGGGTTACCAGAGTCTGGTGGTAGGGTTACCAGAGACTGGGGTTATCAGAGACTGGTGGTGAAGGAGATGCAAGGTGGGGAAAGAGGCATCAACCCCTTGATCCAACTCTTCTACTGGGCAGGCCTTTCTGACTCCACGGAGCACCAGAGCAAGCCACACTTGAGCTGCCAGTAGATTCCTGCTATCTAGTTGCTGGAGACCTTTTGAACTCCACCAATAAAGAGTTGGTGCTGACTGGGAAAATTGGTTTGGAACTCTTGAACAGGGCAAATTACCCAAGGACACTTCAAGGTGGTACCCTGGTTCTGTTGTAGTGGGAAGATTTGAATTTCCTCTTCCAGCTGTTGCCTGTTTGGGGGGAGGACAGGATGTCTTAGTTGCTTGTATTTCTCCACAGTGGAGACTTCAACCCAGAGTCACTGATTCACTAGGATTGGACAGAGATTCACTGAATACAAAACAGAGCCACATAGCCCCACCACACCAAGCAGGTCCCCAGAGTCTCAGGCTATAGAACTGTACGGGTCTTTGCAAAGCTGTAGGGGGAAAGCTGCAGTCACCAGTTCCAGCTCTTTAGCAAAGGACTGGTTAACCACAACCTCAGGAGCCCCCAATACAATTTCACCTTACCTATCTATCTAGCCAAATGGTGAAAAACAATCATGGGGCAGAATCAGCAGAAAAACTCTGGCAACATGAATAATCAGAGTAGATCAATTCCCCCAAGGAATGACAAAGCAGCCACACCAGAAGATCCCATTCATAAATCAATGGCTGAGATGTCAGAAATCAAGTTTAGAATTTGGATGGCAAATAAGATTAACAGAATGGAAGTAAAGTTGAGAATAGGAATTCTAGGAATAATTCAAAAGTTGTCTCAAGACTTTAATGAATTCAATGACAAAATCACCAAAGATTTTGACACATTGAGAAAAGAAGTTGTGGCCCTCCAAGATATGAGAAATACAGTAGAATCCCTCAGTAACGGAATGGAGAAGACAGAAGAAAGGATTTCTGACATTGAAGACAAAGCTTTTGAACACTCCCAAACTCTCAAAGAGGAAGAGAAGTGGAGAGCAAAAATGGATCATTCTCTCAGAGAGCTGTGGGATAATTTCAAAAAAGGAAACATTCACCTTATAGGAATTCCTGAAGGCAATGGGATTGTATTAAAAGTCCCAGATGCTCAACTCCAAGACATAATTCAGGAGAACGTCCCAAACATAGGAAGAGATTCTGAAATTCAGGTAGCAGACAGTTTCAGAAACACAGTCTTTTCCCCATGCTCTTTTTTTAAAAAATATTTTTTATTATTAAATCATAGCTGTGTACATTAATGCAATCACAGGGTACAGTGTGGTGTTTTCATATACATTTTGAAATACTCTCATCAAACTGGTTAAAATAGCCTTCAGGTCATTTTCTTAGTTATTGAGTTAAGACATTCAGACTTTGCTTTTAGAAAGATTCACTTATACCTTTGTAGGATAAATCATAGAAGTGACCCCTCCAATCACCCTCCCTTCACACCCCATAACCCTTACCCCTCCCCCATGCACCCTCCCTCCACCTCCCCATATTCTAAGGCTAATATTAGGTTATAACATTCCTAGGAAAGCTATAAATTAGTTTCAAAATAGGGCTGTGTACATGGGATACTTTTTCTTCAATTTTTGACATACTTTGCTAAGAAGAACATTTTCCAGTTCCATCCATGTAAACATGAAGGAGGTAAAGTCTCTATCTTTCTTTATAGCTGCATAATATTCCATGGTGTACATATACCACAATTTATTGATCCATTCATGGGCTTCTTGGGCTTCTTTCATGACCTAGCAATTATAAATTGGGCTGCAATAAACATTCTGATACAAGTATCTTTGTTGTAATGTGGATTTTGGTCTTCTGGATATATACCTAATAAAGGAATTGCAGGATCAAGTGGCAGGTCTATTTTTAGTTCTCTAAGTGTTCTCCAGATGTCTTTCCAAAAGCAATGAATTAATTTGCATTCCCACCAGCAGTTTAGAAGTGTTCCCTTTTCTCCACATCCATGCCAACATCTCTGGTTTTGGGATTTTGTGATATGGGCTAATCTTACTGAGTTAGGTGATATCTCAAAGTAGTTTTGATTTGCATTTTTCTGATGATTAAGGATGGTGAGCATTTTTTTTTATATCTGTAGGCCATGTGCCTATCTTCTTTAGAGAAATTTCTTTTCAAGTCCCTTGCCCACCCTGGGATGGGATCACTTGTTTTTTTCTTGCTAATATGTTTGAGTTCTCTATGGATTCTGGTTATCAAACCTTTGTCAGAGACATAACCTGCAAATATCTTCTCCCATTCTGAGGGCTGTTTAGCCACTTTTTTTACTGTGTTCTTAGCTGTGTAGAACTCTTTAGTTTGATCAGGTCCCCGAAGTGTATTTTTGATGTTGCTTCAATTGCCCAAGGGGTCTTTCTTATAAAATTTTTTCCCAGGCCGATTTCTTCAAGTGCTTTCCCTACATTTGCTTCTAGTATTTTTATAGTTTCATGTCTTAAGTTTAAATCTTTAATCCAGTGAGAGTCTATCTTAGTTAATGGTGAAAGGTGTGGTTCTAGTTTCAG
>CAUYTI010022028.1:0-10833 GCA_963575145.1 Galago senegalensis
CTGTGGTCCCAGCTACTTGGGAGGCTGAGGCAGGAGACTCACTTGAGCCCAGGAGTTGGAGGTTGCTGTGAGCTGTGATGCCATGGCACTCTACCCAGGGGGACAGCTTGAGGCTCTGTCTCAAAAAAAAAAAAAAAAAAAGGAGAAATAATCTTTTGAAATGTGTACTTCACCTGATTAAAAATACAGTTCTGAATTGCCATGTGACCTTTGAAAGGCAGAATTGTGAGGGCAAACCGTGCTTTTTCCTACCATCCTTCTATTGGCATCATTGTGCTATAGACAGGCATTTACTGTTTATAACGGCTTGTTTACTCATTTACTGTTAATAACGGCTTGTGGACGTGTTTTAGTTTCTCCATGCAGAGATCTGGAGAGTATAGAGTCTTGTGGAAGGTACAGAGGGCCAGTTTTCCTTGCTACTGTGACCAGCTGGCTGAGTGAGAGTAACTTAATTGCTGCCTCCGTTTCACTGTCTGTGAAAGGTGGTAATACTTGGACAACCTATCTTCCATGGATGAGAGAACCAAGTGCATTAATAGGGGGAATTGTCATAACTCTTTGAATTATCAACATCAAAACCAACAAACTGGTCATGAATTCTGGCTATGATTCCTATGCTGGAGGTAGCCCTACCAAAAGCTTGCTTTGTCCTCAAGGGACATAGCATAATGATTAGATCATAATATCGAATGGCAGGGGCCAGGATAGACATGTAGAGTAGACATTCACGGAGAGCTGCTGATTCTTGGCCCCTGGAGTCCCTCAGAACTGACTGCCATGAGACAGTAGGATGGGTCCTAGAGTGGAGATTTATTTGGAGACTTGGGAGGGGGGGAAGCATGGGGGAAGGCTTAGCAAAGAATATGACATTTGAGCTAAGTCATGAACAGTAAAATAATTCTCCAGGTAGAGATGGTATTGGTGTTGGAGGTGACTTTTTTTTTTTTTTTTCAGGAGAGAAGATAGGGAAAGCAGACACTCCTAATGAGAAAGAATGAAAGAATGTGTACTGGAGACAGGGCAACCTTAGCAAAGGGCAAATGGATTGAGGAGCGCTACAAGGCTGGAGTTTAGACTCACAAGTCTGGCTAACTACAATGTTCAGGAATTTGAATGTTACATTGTAGCACCTGGGAGCCTACAAAGTATGTCTTCAGGGATGTGGATCTGATCTTAGTTTTAGAAAAGAGTTTTTTTAACAATGGAGGAAGAGTGGTAGAGAGACCTTTTGCTCCCTGAGTCTTTATTGTGCATCTGTCAGTGATGAAGGGGTGGGGGGGGGGAGGATACATCAGGTCACAAAACAAAGCCCCCCGCTCAGGGAATTTGGATTCTAGCCTGGGCTAGTTAGGAAACTGTGGCTTTGACACAGAAAGAACGTGATGAGAGCAACAGATGGAGAGGAAAGATGCAGAGAGGGAGCGTTAAGGGAGGCCAGACATCTGGCTGGATGTGGCATGGAGGAAGAGGAAGAACCGGTAGCAGAGCCCCAGCTGTGGTTATTTGAGGGACAGCCAATGAGTTCATTTTGGATGAGGAGGCTTGTGTTGCCTGCAGGACATCCATTTGGGCACCATCTGTCCATCAGGCAATTGAAAACCCAGATTGGTGCTCAGGAGAGAGATTGGGACTGGAGATGAAGAAGTGTTTGTCATCTACTTGAGAGGGTTGCTAGTGCTATAGGAAGAGCCGAGTTTTCCCAGGAAACACGTGTTCAGTGAACAAAGAAGAGGGTCTGAGGATGGAGCATTTGAGTGTCAAGAGAAGTTAGTAAGGAGGCTTAGGAGTCATGCCGATCGTCAGTATTGGGAGTAATAATAAATTTTTTAAAAAATTAGCAGCATTTGATTCTGGCTAGTGATTGCCCCTTTGATTTGGGGGCAGGAGACTTATTTTTATGTTGTTGTTAATAGGATAATGTTTAACATGTTGACTGCCACACTCGAAAAAAATTTTCTTCCTTGGGGCCATGGTGTTTTATTAGGTCAAGATACCTCAGGAGATGTGGGAATTACATATGCTTCAGGAGGTCACAGGCTCACAACTAGCATAAGTTAAATATAACTCACTAGGCAGTTAATGTGTTCAATAATCTGAATTCTGGAAGCTCCTACCAGGTAGACAGACAGCTGACGGGGCCAGGAGGGCAGAAGCCTGTGGTCAGAGAGTGGAGGTTCCACATGGAGATGTCTGAGGCTGAGCTGCAGAAGGGTTGGAATACTTTCTACCCTTCACTGAGAGGACAAAGCTAGGAGGACACCAAGAGCTCCACAGGGTCAGTAGGTGGACATGAGTGGCTTTGGGTGTTGCCCACTCTGGGGACATTGAGCAGAGGGAACTGTTGCCTGAGTGCAGTGACAGTAGCCAGGGGACTTCACCCTTGCTGCTGCCCCTTTCTGTGTCCTTCCTGGGGAACTGGGTTTTATTTTTTAATGTGCGTAATGCTCTGGAAACAGGGCCCTCTTGCACTAAGGTTTAGTCTTCCTGACTGTCAGTTAATCTTCAAAGTATGTGATTGTCAGAGAGTGAGCTGTCTGTCACCTCACCCCCTGTGACCAGCTCTGTCACCTCTGAAGCAAGTCTCTTAACCCAACCATGCTTTGGTTTCTTCATCTGTAAATCAGGGGCCATAAGGCTGGTTCCTCTGCTCTTCACAGGGGCAGGATGTGCGGTGTACAGGCGGCAGTGTCAGAAGGCATTGGATAAATACAAAACAGAGTTATCATTGCCTGTCTAGAGGGAGACACCTCTCCGTTGCGCCTGGGGCCATTTTTGCCTTTCTCCTCTCTAAGTAGGAAGAAGGGGGAGAGGAGGCTTTGCACGGCATGTAGACGCCTTCCCACGTGCAGGTCCTGACCCCTGTGAAAGCTCATTTTGTGTGGACATGGTGTCGGGCAGCTGGAGGAGCTGTTCTGCTGAAAATGGGATGTGTCAATCTGTGCTCAGTCCCCGCTGCTGGTGCGTTCAGTGAATAGTCACGTCTGGAGATGGAGAAGGTCCTTGTGCTGTTGCGAGGAACTTCCCAATAGCTATTGGCCCAAGCCCAGTTGGCTCCTTTTGTGTGCTCACAGAAGACTCAGGAAAAAGAAATTAAACATGGGAGGTGGGCAAGTGATTCATTATAGGGGCTTCAGAGGTCCATGGGTGGGGGAGTTGTTCCACTTGTCCCTCGCTCAGTCTCCCCCTCATCCAGCAGGCCACTTCTGCTGCTAGAAGTGTGTGGTTGCAGCAAGTCAGCCCCCACTGGCTCAGGTAGGACAGGGAGATGTGCTGGGACTCGCATTTGGATCCAGAGAACCACGAAGTGCTATGCTTGCTGAATGCCTCCTGTCACCGCAAGCTGTGAGCCAGCTTTGCATGTAGGATACTGCTTTTGGGTGTCTGTGGCTGGAGATCTTGGGATTCCTAGTCCTTTGCTGGAATGTCCGGAAATCCTTGGTCTGTGTTCCAGACTCAGAGGCATTCAGGAAAGCAGCCTGTTAGCCTGCCCAGGGCACCTTGCTTCAGCCTCTTCTCGGTTACTGACTGTCCTAGACGTTTGCCATGTGTGAGCGCCTGGAATGCCAGAGCCTGACAGGGGGAGGCATTCCTTAAAGTATAATCTGTTCTCCAGGCTCTGATTTAATCAAGGAGGGTCTTGTGGCTTATAGAGGTAGCAAGGCATTTATCTATCCCCTTGAGAGTGGCTTTGCTGAAAATCTTCCACTGCAGTTTTCATTTACATGGAAATGAGTGTGCAGAGCTCTTGCCCCTTGTCATCTCCAGGGGAAGATGTAGTTCTTTAGAAGCTTCTCAAACACACAGAGTATCTAAAGCTGGGAACGACCCTGCCCTGTCTCGGTAGCAGTTGCCTTTGTGTCTTGGGTGGAAAACTCCATGAACATTCAAGGGTAGACTCTTGCCAGTCTGGTCTTAAAATTGCTCCTTCTTGGTTTCGTCCACACCGAGTGGTTGCCAGGGGCTTTAGTGCAAAGCAGAACTGGTGAGTGTTTTCTACCTTCACTTTGCTGCATGGTCTGGGGGCATCTCACCTCCTGCCTGCCTTGGTTTTCTAACACTTGGCACTTTCTTTAGTGCCTGCTGTGTTGATGTTGTTGCTAAACTGGGCCATGTTCTTGATGATGTGATCTAAGTTAACTTCCACAGGAATGCAAAGGATTGTGCCAAGCCCATTTTTTCCTGGACCTTCCATTTACTTAGAGACTATTCTTTCAGTACTGTTAATGGATTAAGACACACATACTTTCATAAGGTTCAAGAGCAAGATGGGCACCTACTCACAAGAGTTCCGGAAGAAAGATGCCCTAGGATGATCCACTGACCTGAAAACACAAGAGTGGAGCAAAATTCACATCAGCCTTGGGGACCCCATTCATTGGCTTTGCCCTAAGCCTTTGTGAAAAAGTGGGAGGGTCTTCCTAGCCTCTTATCTTCATCTACTCACATTTCCTTAACAAGAATTTGTCAGGCACTTGCTATGTGCAAGGGCTGCATTATGTACTAAGACTAGAAAAATGAATGAGACACAGCACTGGTCCTCAAGGAGCTCAGTCCCTGGGTACTGTCTCAGTCAGCTAGGACTGCTCCAGCAAAATATCATAGACTAGGTTGGCTTAAACCACAGAGATTTATGATCTCACAGTTCTGGAGGCTACAAGTTCATGATCGAAGTGCCAACAGGGCAGGGTTCTGGTGAAGTCTCTCTTCCTAGCTTGCAGACAGTCATCTTCTTGCTGTGTCCTCACATGGGCGTTTCTTGGTGTGTGCAGGGACTGGGGTGGGAGAGCTCCCTCTGGTGTCTCTTTTAATAAGGACACTAATGCAATAGGATTAGGGCCCCACCCTCATGACTTGATTTAAGCATAATTACCTTCGAAAGACCCTATCTCCAAATGTAGTCACACTGAAGGCAGAACTTCAACATATCCATTTCGGGGAGGGGGATACAGTCCTCAGCAGATACCAAAGGAAGATAAATATTAATTTTCAAATGGTATTATGAGGACTCAGAGCTGTTATCCCAGCCAGGGGAAATCTAGGAAGGCTTCCAGGAGGAGATGATGTCAGAGCTCAATTCTGAACAAAAGAGTGGCAATTGGGTGAAGAAGGAATAGGGGCAGGGAAGGGAGAGGCAATATGAGCAAAAGAGTGGCTGCATGGAACTACCAGTGTTTGTATGTGGTGGGGGTGGGGAGGGTACTGCAAGTCGTTTACTTACTTACTTATGTATTTCATTAAGTGACTCACCAAACATTTCCAATGGTTTATTTTGCACAGACACTGATAGTGGGGTCCAGAGATGATCTGGAAGCTCAAATTTTCAGAGCTTCCCAAATTACAGAGCCCTGACGTTTGCTCTAACCAATCAACCTACAGTTAGACACTCACATTATTTGATTACAACTGCCAGCCACCAAAAATCAATTGCAAGTACCTCCCCAGGACATCCAATGGGCCCACCCCTGATTTAGGTCAGATAAATATTGAATTATTATGGAAAGTTAGCCTGCGGAGAAGGACGGGTTAATATCTATAGTAATAGATGAGGCCCTCTCATTGTATTTTTAAGTCATTCACCTTTATCTTTTAGGGGACATTTTCTTCTCTTTTAGTCAAAAACATTTCCTTAGTCCTTTTTTTCCTTCTTTTGATATTTAAAGTTAAAACAAATGCAGCATCTGAGTGATTCATGTGTGCAAGTTCGTTGGTGGTGCCATCTAGGCATTATGACACTGGCTGCCCTTTTTGTTAAGAAGGGGTCTCATACAGTGTCCGAGTCAACTGTGGCTCACCTCTCCTTACCTATTTCTGCTTAGCACTTTTCAGAGTTTCTTAGCCTGGTGCCATGGACTGGCTCCCTGAGGTCTCTTAACATCCCCTACCCCCACCTCTGAAGAAGTATGAAGACTTGTATATACATTTTTCGAAGGAGGGTCTGCACCTTTTAACAGAGTCTCAGATAAGTTCATTAACCTGAAAAGGGTTACAAGAATCACATGCTTAGAACACACTGCTTGGAGTGAGTCTGTAGCTAAACTACCAGTAGAGATCATGCAGAGAAAGAAACAGTTTTCAAGAGATGGGGAAATTATGTTTCCTATTTATGATCGCCTTCCTTGGGAGGTTTTGTGCTCTACCTCCTTTGGGCTAGGGTTTGTGGTATACTGAGGAAAGAAGGTTAAAGGGGGGAAAGCAGGTGGTCCTGCCTGACAAATCCATCTGCACTGGCAGCCTCTAATTTAACCCTTCATCCACCCTGCCAGTTGAAAACATTGTGCAGTTTAAAAACCCTTCTATCATCAGTGGTGTCTGTATACACATCGAAAGAATGGACAGAGGACAAGCAGAGTCCTCTGCACCTGTGTCTGGGTCTGTGTTATGCACCAGGCACTGCGCTGGGCGGGGCGGGAGACTCAAGGGTGGGCAAGATCCAAACGCCTGAATTATTATAGGAAATTATGAGCGGAAAGTATTCATCTTTATTTTTTTCCCTGAAAGTATGGGCAGAATGAGAAATATTCTAATAAAGAGGCAAAAATGATAATTTTTGTCTCAGTTATGTCTGTAGTTCAGTGTGTTGTTATGACATAGTGAAGCATTATAGGCTTTATAACTATGATTATGCTACTGTTTCTAGTGTTATAATGGATGGTTTAGTTGCACGTGAAAAAAGGATGGGGAGCTTTTCCCCCATAATGAGTATTAGAAACGTAAAACATGTCCCTGTTGTCTAGACCCGTGGTCCGCCCCAACCTGGGGTTGGGGTTTGCAGTATGAGGCCTGGGGAGCCTTAGAGGTCATCGTAGTGACTGGTGAGGCAGTGAGGGCCCAGATTGCAGAGTGAGTTGCTGCTGTCACAGCTGGTTAGTGGCAGAGCTGGGAATAGAACCTCAGTATCTTCTCTCTAGTTGATTGGGTTTCCCCATGACATCATTCACCTTCCTTCAGACAACTGGAGAATGTCACAACAGGACGCGCCTCTTGAGGGTTATGTGGATTAAGGGAGATAGTATGAGAAGAAGTCCCTACTGGAAGGCCTGGCTCAGAACCCCACGCTCAGCGAGTGGCGGCCACTGGTGCTCGTCCTGTTCTTTATTGACTTTGCATCTTCTTCTCCATAAATTCACTTAAGCCCTTCTTGAATAGGCATCTGCCCAACACCCCCATAGTGTCACTGCCCTGTCACCTCTTGGGTCATGTGTTTCTCACGTGCATGAGCTGCTAAGTGCTTCTTTTAATTTCCCTCAAATGCATTTGCACTCTTCTGGCCCCCTAGTTACAGAGGGCACTCAGATAAGCCTCCTGCTTTATTGTGGAATTTCAATGTTATTGTCCTTCAGACTTTATTTCCCTGTTTGCTCCTCTGTTTTGTCTCATTTTTTTCATATGGCTCCATCTTCAATGGCTCCCTCAGGCCTGCTGAAGCTTGGCCAAAGGCCACTGGCCGACACCTCTGGAGGATAGAGGCCCAACTCTGAGGCCCCTTTCTGGGGCACATTGATAGCTAGGAGTGTCCTGTTTGATGAGCCTTATATAGTGTGCACCATTTGTCCTGACCCAGACTCACTCACACTGAAACTCAGGAGCAGACATAATCAGGAAGCTTCATGCTCAGACCCTTGTGTTCATAAGCATAAATGGTGAGGCTTTAGATGTTTGACTATGGCAAAATCATCAAAGCCCGCCTGGGAGCAAAAGTAGGATGAAGCAGTTAATAATTTAGGTAAGAATTTTAATTCAGCACTTAACATACTATAAAAAAGGTGGAGCAATGGTGTTTGTCATGTTTAATACCTTGTAACTAAGAAGTGTGGAAGTTTGAAAACTTTTTCTGTTACATATGTATGTTAGCAAGACTATCTGGCTCATCTGGCAGGGATCGAGTGTTCGTATGCCTTAAAGTGCTTGTTTCAGATAAGAAATCACAGTATTATAAAATGATGTGTTAGAGTAATTATTTCACGTACCTACTATGTGAAGGGCAGTGTGCCGTTCTGTAGAGGATATAGTGATCCCTAAGATGGGACTTCTGCCTGTCAGGGCTGAGATGTCTTTAGGTGGGAAATGATTCTGACACCTGCAATTGTGATGGAAGATGCTGGGTGCATAATCAGGGGCTGTGGGCTTCAGGAGTGGGAAGATGGCTTCTGACTTGTCATCTAACTGATGACATTTGAGTTAGACCAGGGGAAAGTAGAGAGCAACAGGTTTTGGTAGAGAGAACATGAACTCAAGCCTTACTGGAGCAAACAACACATGCTGATGGCTGTAAAGGACTGACTGTGGCCTGGACTGAGTGTAAGCTTGGGAGACAGGCAGTGTAGCTGGAAATACAGTAATAATATTGATAATATTAGTGATGATGACTAATATTTATTAATTACTTGCTTTTCTGCCAGGCACTTTTCTGACACTTTACATGTATTAACTCGTTTGATTCACAATCACCCTATGAATTTGGTACTGTTTTCATTTCCATTTTCAAATGAAGAGACTAGAGCAGACAGAAGCTAGAGGACAGATTTCAGAATTAGGAGATGGTGGGGCTTTGCTGTAATCCACACTGTCTGGCTCTGGAGCCTGCCCAGGTGTTCAACATTCCTCACCTCAGCACCTGCAGGGTTGGGCCCTTGGCCATGGGAGCCCTGCGTGTCTGTCAGACCACGGGTGGATTTCCCAGCCAGCCACATCTGCTTCTCCTCTTTAGACCCTCTTTCTCCAGTTTACCTTGATTCCTCCTAGCTCAAAGATGGTTCAGCCTAAAATCTCAATGGAAAGGAAATCATAAACAGGAAAAATAATCTCCCAATCTCTTGAAAACTGTTTCCTTCTTACAAACTCACCAGGAGACCATGGGGTGTTATGCCCGAAACTCTTCCAAAAGACCCCAGCAGACAACAAGACCACACTCCAATGTAAAAGGCAAGAGGTAAGGTTTTTTTTATTCAGACCGGCCTGGACCCTCCCGGCATGCAAGCCTAGGACGGGCCCCAAACTCGAGGTGAAGGCAGTTTTTATGGGTACAGAAAGCAAGAGGGGTAGGGTCCAGTACGAGTACACTGTTTATTGGTGGTTGGTGATTTCATTAGTAAAGGAGGACGTACAGGAGGATTTGCATTGGTGGCTGATGATTTCACTAGTAAAGGTGAAGTTGGATTGGTACAGGTGAGGGGGGGGGGGGTCTCTTAACCAGGGGCTAGAGTTGGTGCAACCTGGTTACCTGTATTTCAAGGTAATAGAAACTTACTGTTTATTATAGCAACTATTTGCCTAAGGTGACTCAGTTTACAGCGCAGTGGCTGTGCAACCTGGGGTGGGGGAAGGCAGCAGAGAGTGGTCTTGCAGGTTTTACTGGCAGGAAGGCTATGTGGTAAACGCCTAGGAATGGGGCTTGTACTGGGGCTTGTGCTGCAAACAACAAAATGGAGCTAGTCTGGCTCTCACAGAATCTGGGCAGAGTAAGTTGAAAACCTTCTAGAAGGGATTCACCATTCACACCAAGACAGTATTTGAGATTCATGGAAGGAGGTCAAAATAGCAACATTAACAGGAGTTTGGAAGAAGTTGATTCCAGTCATCATGATCACTTGGGTGAGTTCAAGCACCTCGGAGGAGGAAATAACTGCAGATGGAGTAGAAACAGCAAGAGAACTAGAATTAGAAGTGGAGCCTGGAGATGGGACTGAATAGCTGCAATCTCATGATCAAATTGGAACAAGTTAAGAGTCGTCTCTTATGGACGAGCAAAGAAAGCAATTCCTTGAGATGGAATTTTCTCCTAGTGCAGATACAGTGAACGCTGTTGATGACAACGAGGGATTTAGAATGTACCGTAAGCAGAGCTGATAGAGCAGAGACAGGCTTGGAGAAGACTGACCCTAATTTTTCTAATGTGGCTGAAGTGCTACCAAGTAGCAGCATCACATGCTACAGAGAAATCTTTCATGAAAGGAAGAGCCAGTCAAGCTGGCAAATTTCACTGTTTTCGTATTTTAATAAGTAGCCACAACTAACCCAGCCTTCAACATCTGCCACCCTGATCAGTGTACAGCCATCAGCATGGAGGCAACACCTTCCACCAGCAAAAAATGTCAGGAGGCTCATTGAAGGTTTGGATGATCATTAGGATGTTTTAGCAATAAAGTATCTTTCTGAGAGGAGGAGAGGGAAGGGAAGGGGAGGGAAAGAAAATAAAAGATAAAATCGAAGAAAAAAAAAGTATTTTTCTTTTTTTCTTTTTTTTTTCTTAGCTACTATACACTCACAGGAAGCTGTTACCTACCCGCCATCTAGTTCCTCCCCTGGTAAGGTCAAATTATTAGTGTGTTTCCCCTTCTTTGCACTTGTATGGATGCTCTACAGTTTCTCTATGGCGTGTGAGTTCATTTTTCATAATAAAAGTTGTTGATGATGGAACTTATCCCTAGGAAACTAGCACATCTGCATTTTATCCATTATTCACCGTTGCTAATGCATTCTACAATTTGTCCGCCAGGTGGCAGCACAAGCACTTCGAATAGCAGAAAACCCCAGGGCAGTTGCGGGTCCCTATGAGCTGTGATGCCACGGCACTACCCAGGGGAAAAAAAAAAAATAAGAAGAAAGAAAACAAAAGGAAAGAAAACTAGAAAATCAGCTGAGAGTCCTGGTAGGTGCTTTTCATGAGGCTGAGGCAGAAGAATGAGGCTGTTGAGGATGAGGCAGCTATTCATGAGGCTGAGGCAGAAGGATCACTTGGGTCCAGGAATCTGAGGTTGCTCTGAGCTAGGCTGACGCCATAACATGCTCTCCTGGGCAACAGAGTAAGGCTCGGTTACTTTTCTTTCTTTC
>CAUYTI010022029.1:0-11492 GCA_963575145.1 Galago senegalensis
TTTTTTTTTTTTTGAGACAGAGCCTCAAGCTGTCCCCCTGGGTAGAGTGCTGTGGCATTACAGCTCACAGCAACCTCCAACTCCTGGGCTCAAGCGAGTCTCTTGCCTCCGCCTCCCAAGTAGCTGGGACCATAGGCGCCCGCCACAACGCCTGGCTATTTTTTGGTTGCAGCCGTCATTGTTGTTTGGTGGATCTGGGCTGGGGATTCGAACCTGCCACCTTAGGTGTATGTGGCTGGCGCCTTAGCCAGTTGAGCTATAGGCGCTGAGCCTATAATGTTAAACTTTAATAATAACAAATAATTGTTGAGAACTGATTATTGAGACCTGCTTATCAAAGTTTGCATTGTTGTCAGGCCCCACCCCCCCAATAGTATCCTGCTTTACCAATGTTAAAATCTGGTCACCTTACCAATGTAGGGACCTGCCCAAATAGAATGCTCCCACCCAGAGAGGAACATTACGCCCAGCTAGAAATGAATGCACCAGTCCCTACCTCTCCAAGCTTCTATATTCCCATCCACGTGAACCCACATGCTTACTTCCTTTTTGAACTCAGCTCACTCATACCCAAGTGGAATAAAGGACATATTGCCCACACAGAAGCTGTACTTGTTTCCTTTTGTTCATATCTTGGAATAAATCTCTTATTTTCAATCTTTAACCTCTCATTTTTGTGCCAAGAACGGGGGCTGAGATACACCCTATTGGACCCAACCAGACAGACTCTTGTTCTGAGGAGACAAATCCTCCTCCCAAGCCACACCTAGCCTGAAGAGGTCCTCACTGGAAGTCTGACTGCCCATGTTCTTCTGAGGATCTGGTTTGCAGCCACTCCCAGGACCTTCCTGAATTTGCTGACCTCTTGAGACCAACTGATGAAGAGTGATGATCTTTGGAGAGTTAGGAGGCTCCTTGGTCGATCATAAGAATTAAACTTTGGGCATTTTTGCTAGTGAAAGGTAAGCCAGTCTCTTTAATGATAGACACAGGGGCCACCTTCTCCATGCTGCCATCTTATAAAGGTCCTTTAAACAGAGATCTTGGTGGTGGGCATTGGCAATAATTTACTGGACCCTCATGCTATTCCACCTTGTGGTGCTCACTCTCTGGACACTCCTTCTCACATTCATTCCTTGTTATTCCTTCATGCAGTATTCCTCTACTAGGTAAAGATATCCTCTCAAGATTACAAGCAACCCTAGGCTGGGCACAGTGGCTCACACCTGTAATCCCAGCACTTTGGGAGGCCGAGGTTTATCCCTCAGGTGGATCACTGGAGCTCATGAGTTCGAGATCAGCCTGAGCCAGAGCAAGATCTCATCTCTAAAAATAGCTGGGCATTGTGGCCGGTGCCTGTAGTCCCAGCTGCTTTGGAGGAAGAGGCAAGAGAATCACTTGAGCCCAAGAGTTTGAGGTTGCTGGGAGCTGTGATGTCACAGCACTGTACTGAGGGTGACAAACTGAGACTCTGTCTCAAAAAAAAAAAAAATTACAAGCAACCCTGGACAATTGCCACTGGCTTTTAAATACCTCCTTCTGCCTTGAGCTCTTATTCTCTTCTCTCCCTCTCGGGATGCTGGATATGCTTTTCTCTATACCAAAATCTTTTCAATCCCATTGTCATAGCCAACATATATAACTCTTTCATTCTGGCAGAAAATAACACAGCGCTGCTCAGCCCCATATCTATAGACTTTCCAGCCCTAGCCTCCCTTAATTTATTATTTTATTTATTTACTTATTTATTTATTTTTGGAGTTTTTGGCTGGGGCTGGGTTTGAATCCACCACCTCTGGCATATGGGGCCAGTACCCTACTCCTTTGAGCCACAGGTGCTGCCCCACCTTCCCTAATTTAATCTGCTTCAATTTCACCAGTACCGGAGACTCTGTAAGCTTTATAAAATCTGATCTCTGGCTCGGCGCCTGTGGCTCAAGTGGCTAAGGCGCCAGCCACATACACCTAAGGTGGCAGGTTCGAATCCGGCCCAGGCCTGCCAAAACAACAATGATGGCTGCAACCAAAAAATAGCCAGGTGTTGTGGGCACCTGTGGTCCCAGCTACTCGGGAGGCTGAGGCAGGAGACTCGCTTGAGCCCATGAGTTGGAGGTTGCTGTGAGCTGTGATGTCACAGCACTCTACCCAGGGGGATAGCTTAAGGCTCTGTCTAAAAAAAAAAAAAAAAAATCTGATCTCTGTTCCCTTAACTCAACTTTGCTCTTATCTGCTTCCTCCTGTGTCCCTTCAGGAATATTTTTCCTCTGCAGCTGCTCCATCTGTTGGTGCCTGTAAACTAATCATTCTGGTCTTTACACTCAAGTTTTCTTCACCCCACAAGTCTCTTTTGTAAATGACTCCTCCCTAACTCAGGCCCTTACACATCCCCCTACTTCCAGAAAAAAAAAGAGGCATCCTCCTTCTGATACCCCTTGAGCAGGCATAGTGACTGGAATTGGCACCAACATTGCAGGCATTAGTATACCTACGCACTTTTACCAACAACTCTCTCTAGAACTTAATGAAAACATGGGAAAAGTAGCAGACCTTTCAGTCGCCCTAAAATCCCAATTTAATACTTCAGCTGTAATAGTCCTTCAAAATTGCCAAGCCTTAGATTTAATTACAGCAGAAAAAGGAGGCCCATACATCTTTTTGGGAGAGGAATTTTGTTTCTTTGTGACCCAGTCAGGAATAATCACTGCAAAGTAAAAGAACTCCAAGTATGAGCCAAACAGATCTTGAATCATCTAATCCCTGGTCCTTATTTGATTCCTGGCCTCCTTAGTTATTTCCTGTTTTAGGGCCACTAATTATGATCTTTCTCATTCTTGGTTTCAGACCAGTTCTCTGCCTCATCTTCCGATTTATTGACCAGGCAGTCACCTGAAAAACAAGCCCTCATATCCTCGCCTTATGTAGATATTGACCAGTTCAGACTGAAGATCCAAGAGTGTTCTTTTTTTTTTTTTTTAGGATACATTAAAATTTGGTTTAATAATTCTTTGCGGCAAAAAAAAAAAAAATCACATTTGTAGTGAATGAACAACACACATTTTTAGGCTATTGTTATTTGTTTTTAACTACCATCCCATGAATTCATAGGGAAGAGGCTCCAGTAGCTCAGGGAGGCATCTTGCCCTTCAATGTGACAAAACACTGACTTTTGAATTCATGGGAAATAGGTTCCAGCACCTTGTATCACTGTTACATGAGGTCTAATTGGTCATCCTGTGTGCTATGCTGTACACCTATTATGCCATCAGCTCATGGAGAATAAATAGGTTCTTGCACCTAAAAGCAGGGGTCCACTGGTACTCCTGTGTGCTATGTTATATGCTTTATGCCATGAATTCATAGGGAATGGGTTCCAGGAGCTCAGGCTCCTTTCCATTGGTTCTCACAAAGTGGGCTTCTGTGGGTGGAGCAAGCTGGTGCTTCAGTTGAACCCAGGTACCTTTCTCTTTGGCTTCCTTCTTTTTCTGATCATTTTCCTTCACACGTTTCAGGAAGCTATCTCAGCTCTTAGAGTGCTTAATATGCTCAATATGCCCTTAACTTGTTTGTTTACAACAATGCCAACGGCATGCTGGGTAACACTGTAGACTCTTCCAGTTTTGCCATGGTAATATTTGTGTGGCATGCCTTTTTGAACAGTACCCATTCCCTTGATGTCTACAATATCACCTTTATTTTATTTTATTCTTTTTGAGACGGAGCCTCTGGGTAGAGTGCCATGGCATCACGCTCACAGCAACCTCCAACTCCTGGGCTCTAGCGAGTCTCCTGCCTCAGCCTCCCAAGTAGCTGGGACTACAGGCGCCCGCCACAATGCCTGGCCACTTTTTGGTTGCAGCCATCATTGTTGTTTGGCGGGCCCAGGCTGGGGATTCGAACCTACCACCTTAGGTGTATGTGCCCTAGCCGCTTGAGCCACAGGCGCCGAGCCGCTCTCTCATTATTCAACAATGCTAGTGCCGAGCCAGGTTGGCCTAGAGAATATTTATTAGAGTGTGTTCTTTGAGGTTCCATGCACTGGCACCTAAACATCTTGATTGTTTCAAAGGGAAAGTTTTAAAATGATATTGTTGATATACTTGTTACAAATTTGAAATGTAATATTAATGATAATTTTCCCATCTGTTCCATTACATTCATAATCATTATTATGTTCTATATATCTGGGCTAACATTTATAAGATACCTACTTCACTCAGTTAATATCTATTTATATTATTGATTACAATTTTTACATACAGTAAATGTATGTTTTTGTTACTACCATCGTACTGCATTAGAATCCCCAATCCCAAATGAATCAGTAGTTTAAGATCAGTTTATTGAATCATAATAGTAGGTATAAAAATAGCAACATCTATACTATAATTTAAGATAGAATTATAAACGTAAGTAGCAAATAAGACCCTAATATGAGAATCCGCAAATCTTTATGTCTTTATACAAGAAAATTTTTTCAGTTTAATACTTTTGTATATGTAGCTATAAAAGAAAAATGTGGACAGGTAATGCAATGATGTATATCTGATAGTTAGATTTTATTAGATAAGTAATCCATCTCCTTCTATCTTCTGTGCATTGTTTTTTTTTTTAAGCATTTGTTTTAATTTAATTCAATTATTATTTTTTTGCTGTTTTTGGCTGGGGCTGGTTTTGAACCCACCACCTTCAGCCTATGGGATCAGCACCCTACCCTTTTGAGCCATAGGCACCACCCCTGTGCATTCTTTGTAATGAAACCATGTCAAATAGCCATCAAAGTTTCATGTCTTTTTTTTTTAAAGCAGTGATTTATCAAGTTAATCCAGGTTTTTCTTTTTTTCTTTTCTTTTTGAGACAGATGTCTTTCCAAAAGGAACGTATTAAATTGCATTCCAGATCAGAAGTATTGATGCTTATCACACTTATTCCACCTGAGCTAATAGTTGCAGTCATTCTGAATAAGCCAAATAGTCATTTTAGCATTAGATTAGCAACACATCTATGCTTTACGAAAATTGTGCAGTGTGGCAATAGAATTCCTTTTCCTCTGTGCAGGCCATGCAGGAAAAAATTTAAAATAAGCTTTTAATTCAGAGTTTAGACTTCCCACTCCCTATTTATTCCTTGTGTACAGAGGAAAAAATAATAAAAACTAAATGATTCCTTTTACTTTGTGGAGAGGGCTTTTGTTTTTCTATCCCAAAGGAAAGGACTTTGGGGGCAATTCCCTCTGTTTTTCAGATGTATTTTTAATCCACACTCTCATAAAGTTAAATTGGAGAATAAGACTTTTTAGATATCATAAAAGGATATTTGAGAAGAGTATGCTATAATAGGATTTAAATGAAGTAAAGATTTAGCCTGGGTAGCTTGGAATTGGAAAAGCCTTCGCCCAGCCTTGCATAGTATCTTTTTAATTAAAGAGGCTGTAAAAATTCTATTTGGAGTACAAAATCTGCATTGGCCTGAGGTGTATGTTCTGTCTCTCCCCTTTCTACTCCTCGGGGCTAGCGATTCCACGAACTTCTATTACTCTAGAAACTCCTATGATTTGGTTGCTTCACTTCATTTAGTGTGTTCAATCCCTGCTGTCAGGGACCTGTGAAAAGATACAGCCTTTAAAGGCCAGAAAGAATAGTTTCTCAAGTATAATTTTTCTTATTTTATTTCCATTTCTTTTTTTTAATTTGTACTTTATTTTTAGTTAAATCATAGCTGTGTACATTAATGCAATCATGGGGTACAATGTGTGGGTTTTATAGACAATTTGAAATATTTTCATCAAACTGGTTAACATAGCCCTCGCAGCATTTTCTTAGTTATTGTGTTAAGACATTTATGGTCTACATTTAATAAACTGCACATGTGCCCTTCCTTGTAAGATGCACCGTAGGTGTGATCCCACCGGTTATTCTCCCTCCACCCATCCTCCCCCCTTCCCTCCTCTCCACTCCATCTCCCCTTTCCCCATATTCTTGGGCTATAATTGGGTTATAGCTTTCATTTAAAAGTTACAGATTGGTTTCATAATAGGGCTGAGTACATTGGATACTTTTTCCTCCATTCTTGAGATACTTTGCTAAGAAAAATATGTTCCAGCTCCATCCATATAAATATAAAAGAGGTAAAGTCTCCATCTTTCTTTATGGCTGCATAATATTCCATGGTGTACATATACCACAATTTATTAATCCATTCATGGGTCAATGGGCACTTTTCCATTTCTTGGTGAATACTGCCTCTCTCTGCCTGGACTAGATTTTTCCGTTTATTTCTTATTTACAAGCTCTACATGAAAGTTCCTTAAGGTTTCTTTTATTTATTTAACTTACAAGTTTTTGATCCAATCTTCATTGCTTAACACAGTACCTGGCATGGGTGGTACTCAAAAATTATCCACCAGGGTGGGAGAATAAATGGGCTATATAGTTGGGTTCCAATAAGAACTGGGCTGTCCTTACAATTAACAGCTATTCTTTCATCTGTTCACAGCTGATTAGGGAGAACATTTTTGAAGGGATTCTGTTCTCCTTGAATACTGTAAGTTTGCTAGGAATAAGGTGAAAAAAGGTATAGAATTTGAATATTATAAGGAAAAGACAAAGCTATGAGCATGGTAGAGTATAAAATGCAGTCTTTTGGGTCAGACACGCTGAAATCTTAGCTCTTCCTCTTAATAAATACATAAGCAAGTTGTTTAACCTAGAGTAATGTCAATTTTCTCATCTGTAAAATAGCAACATCTTCTGTGTGGAAAATGATGGCATAGTACAAAGAGTCTGTCACATAGAAGATGGCCAATAATTGGTAGCAATATTCATATTGTTCCTTAGTTCTTTGTTGCCAAACTGTTGAGTGCAGAAGCAGGCAGAGAATGGCGGAGATGAAACTCAAAAGTCATGCTTGTTTAGATTTAGAAGACATTTTAAATGATATTTGAAACAGATTGCTGCCTTTTATCTAAATGTATGCGACAGCAAGGATGCAATTGAAGAGCGATATGTTGAATGAAGTAAGCCAAACACAGACAAATCTTGCATGTTCTCATTCGTATGTGGGAGCTGAATATTAAAAACAATTGATCTCATGGAGACAGAGAGTAGAATGATGGTTACCAGAGGCTGGGAAGGGTAGCATGGATAAGAGGATAAGTAGGAATGGTTAATGGGTGCAAAAAGATAGTTGGATAGATAGAATGAACAATATTTGATAGTGGAACAAAGTGACTATAATCAACAATAAGTTAGAACCCACTTCAAAATAACTAAAAGAGTGAATTGGAATGTTCCTAACACAAAGAACTGATAAATGCTAAGGTGATGGACACCCCAATTACTGATCTGATTAATTCACATCATATGCCTTTATTAAAACATCACATGCACCCTACAAAGATAAACAACCATTATGTTCTCATAATAATAATTAAGAAAGGTTTTTAGACGTCAGGAAGGAAAAAAATATGCCCTAATAAGTGTTGAATTTTCTCAAGAAAATATATATATATGGGTTTTTGTTTTCTTTCTTAGCAAAGCTACGTGGAAAAAAAGAAAAAAAATGCTTCGATGATCTTTTAAGACCTCAGCTTGGAAAAAAAGATACTCAATTTTGTTGACGTTAACAACAAAAAAAAGTTAATATTTAACAGTGTAAAATGAGTTTGTATTCACCTTAGGGATTTATTTTCAAGTTAAGTATTTCACTAGAATAAATCGTTTCTTTTTCAAAACTACCTGGTAAGTGTAATCATGCCCTTCATTGCCACACATATACAAACTTGAGTTTAAATTCTTAGATTACAGTGTGGATGTTAATTTATTAGGGTAGTTGACCATTTTAATTTTTTAATTATATACAACAAAATTCATTTTTTGTAGGGCATAGTTCTGTGACTTTTGATAAATGCACAGTTATGTAACCACCACCACAATCAAGATTCAGAACAGTTCACTCACCCCTCTGTCCAAATCCCCCAGTGTTGTTCTTTTGTGGTTCATGTTAATCCCCACCCCTTGACCTCTAACAACTACTGTTTGTCCCTATAGTGCTGAATTTTCCAGAAGTTTATATTTATGGAACTATACAGTAAACAAGGATTGAATCTGACTTTTTTCATTCAGCACAATGAATTTGAGATATACCCATGGTGTTACATGCATCAACAGTTATTTTTTTCTGATTACTGGGTAGTATTTTATTGTACAGGTGTAGTACAGTTTGGTTATCCATTCACAAGTTCAAGGACAGTTGGGGATAAAGAAGACTGCTGCTCTAAATATTTACATACAAGTTCATTTCTCTAGAATAAGTGCTGTGGAGTGGCCTAAGGGGTTACGAAAGGGTTCCTTCAACTTCATAGAAAACTATTAAACTGTTTTCTAGAGTAGCTACACCATTTAATGCTGACACAAGCAACATGTTAGAGTTTCTGTTGTTCCATATCCCTACTTGGCTTGGAATGTCTCTATCACCTCTGCTCCCAGCTCAAGAAAACTCTATGCTTTCTAAGGCTCATGTGATGAGATTGCCTTCACGTGGATGACAGAGTAACATGAGGGCCAAATATCTCCTCACATTCACAGTCCCAGCTACTAAGGATGAAAAATGTTGAGGGCCATTTTTAGAATTCTACCTCCACATTTCTTAAGTGAGTTTGGATAGATTTTGTCTTTCAGGAAATTGATTCATTTCAACTGAGCTGTCAGATTTGGGGAATAGAGTTGTCTGTAATTTTCCCTTATTATCATTTTGATGTCTATGTAGTCTGAAAAGCTAGACCTCCTTTCATTCCTAAAGTTAGTGATTGATAACTTACTTCTCTCTGTAGTCTAGTTGGAAGCCTATTAATTTTACTTATCTTCTCAAAGAACCACCTTTTGGTTTCCCTATCATCTTTATCTTTTAAAATTTCATTGATTTTCTTTTCTTATCTTCGTTATTTTCTTCTTCCTACTTGATGTTGGGTTTTCTTGTCTAGTGTCTTAATATGAAAGCTGTGTTAGTAATTTGAATTTTCTTGGTTTCTCCTTGAGAATCAGATTCTCTAAATTTTCCTATAAATTTTTAAACTGCATCGTAGAAATTTTTATGCAAGGTTCCAGAAGAAAAGTAGAACATTGTGTGTGGGGGGAGAGAGAGTAAGAAATTGGTATACACAATTATGGGATCTGGCGAGGCAATTCCAAATCCATGGGCAGACCACCTGCAGCTGGAACTCCTGGGAATGAGCTAGAGCTGAGTCTGCAGTCCATAGGAGAGTGTCTTCCTCTTCATGGAAACCTTCATTCTGCTCTTAAGGCCTTTCAACTAATAATTTTCTTACTAAAAGTTAAATGATTATAGGTGTTAATTCTATCTAAGAAGTACTTCACAGCAGCACCTAGACTCATGTTTAATTAAATAAAAATGACCATCACTTAATCAAAAATGACCATGGACAGCATAAAACTGACCATGATTTATGGTATTTTTACTTAATTCAAAATATTTTTATAATGTTTCTTTAGATTTTCCTTTTGACCTATAGATTATTTGAAAGAGTGTTATTTAATTTTCAAATATCTAGAGGGTTATTTTCCCCCAATCTCTTTCTGTTCAAGATTTTAGTTTACTTTCATTATGGTCAGAGAATATAGTTAGTATTAATCCAATCACCTAAAATTTGTTGAAGTTTGTTTTACAACCCAAGATATAATCTTTCTTGAATTTTTCATGTACATGTGAAAACAATGTATATTATACCATGCTATTGAATGTCCTATATATGTCAAATTGGCTGAGTATTGTTTAAAATTTGTGTATGCTTGCTGATTTTTTTTAATTAACACTAAGAGAAGTGTTTATAATTATTATTTTTATTTAAATATTTCTTCCAGGCTCGGTGCCTATAGCTCAAGCAGCTAGGGTGCCAGCCACATACACCAGAGCTAGTGGGTTCAAATCCAGCCCAGGCCTGCCAAACAACAATGACAACTACAACCAAAAAATAGCTGGGTGTTGGCAGGTGCCTATAGTCCCAGCTACTTGGGAGGCTGAGGCAGGAGAATCACTTAAGCCCCAGAGTCTAAGGTTGCTGTGAGCTGTGATGCCACAGCACTCTACCAAGAGTGACAGCTTAAGACTCTGTCTCAAAAATAAATACGTAAATAAACTATTTCTTCCAACCTTATCTGTTTGTGTTCCATGCATTGCAAATCTCTGTTTTTTGATGCATACACATATAAAATTGTTATGCCTTCTTGTTGAAATTACTCTCTCAGGATCATGTAATGTCTTCCTTTATCTCTGGTAATTTTTCTTATTGTGAAGTCTACTTTGATATTATTTTTGCTACTCCAGTTTTCTTTTGCTTACTGTTTATATGGCATAGTTTTCATTCTTTTTACTTTTAACCTACTTATATTATTATGTTTAAAGTGGTTTCCTTATAAGCAAAATATAGTTGGATCTTAATTTTTTTTAACTTGGTTTTCTGTCTTTCACTTTTATCTAGGCCAATTACATTTAGTGTAATAATTGATAAATTGATATGGTTGGATTTAGGTCTATTCATTGTTTTTATTCACTGCATTTTTAATTGTTTCGCCTTTTCAGCCACTTTTGGATGATTTTTAGTATGCAATTTTAATTTATTTGCTGCTTCACTATTTTTCTCTACAATCTTTTTAGTGATTGCTCCAATAATTAAAATATACATCTATATAGAATGCATATTTTACTACTTATAAAAAATGTAGAAACATAATAATCATATAGGAGAGAGAGTAATTCATGGGATCACACCTACCGTGCATCTTACAAGGGTACATGTGAAATTTACTTAGTGTAGAATATAAATGTCTTAACAAAATAACTAAGAAAATGCCATGAAGTCTATGTTGATCAGTTTGATGAAAGCATTTAAAATTGTGTGTAAAACCAGCACATTGCACCCCATGATTACATTAATGTACACAGCTATGTTTTCATTTAAAAAATCATATAGGTCCCTTTTATGCTTCCTCCTTTAGGCTATAATTATCAAATGTATTATACCTATAAAAAATTGAAAACTCCATCAGACAATGTAGACAGTGTTATAGTTTTAGTCTTCATTGGTCTTACTTATTCTAAATAACTCAGGAAGGGGGAAAAAGGTACTTTATTTACTTGAATAATTACCATTTTTGTTTCTCCTCTGTCGTCTCCCTTCGCCCGCGAAAGGAGAGACACCGAGGAGAACTTCCAGAGACACCTTTATTATTGTTCTTCTTCTTTTTCTTTTCTTCTTCCCCCTTTACAGGGCGGATGCCCATCTATATATCCTACGTTAGAGCCCCTCCTCCCTTTTCCACCTAGCCACTCTGGGGCTGCCACCACACACCTAGGTGGGGCTAGTTGCGGTGCTCTGCGCATGCTCGTGCAGCGGTTTTGGTAAACAGGAAGCTAGTACGTGGCAGGGCGAGGGTGCCTGATGGCCGCGCCGCGGTCACGCCCCATCATGGCTACCAACA
>CAUYTI010022031.1:0-15685 GCA_963575145.1 Galago senegalensis
ATGACTTAACTGTATTTGAATAAATGTAGATTGTTGTATTATACTTAATAAAAATAAGACATCCCCTGAAAATAAGCCCTAGTGTGTCTTCTTGAGAAAAAATAAATATAAGACAGTGTCTTATTTTCGGGGAAACATGGTTTATTGCTTAATGAACCATGGTTTAAACCGTGGTTTAATCCTTAATTGATAATTAAGGATTTATTGCTGTCATTTGTGTATCCACTTTACAGAGAATGTTCAACTTCTGTGTTTCTGTGATGAGAGTTATTCTTCTATTGCTTCTGGTCATAGTACTCCATTAAGCATAACTTGTAAGGAAGGTCTAGTGATTATGATTTCTGTCAATTTTTGCTTGCCTGGAAAATATTTCACTTTTCCTTTATTTCTGAAGAATAACGTTCTTGGATTTAGTATTCTTGACAAGTATTTTGTTTTGTTTTGATTTTTAGCATATTAAATGCATCACTCACTCTTGTCTTATAAGGCTTCTGCTTAGAAATCTGTTATTAGTCTAATAGGGATTCCCTTTGTGCGACTTGATCTTTTTCTCTTCCTGTTTTTAGAATTCTGTTCATTTTTGACTTTTGATAATTTAAATATAGTGTTCTTATAGAGGAACTTTTTGAGTTGAAACTTTTCAGAATCTGTAAGTGTCCTAGATCTGGATGTCCATAGATAGCTTAAAACACTGGAAGTTTTCAACTTTTATTTCAATAAATAGTTTTTCTGTGCCTTCTTCAAATTCTTCTCTGGAATTCCCATAATGTTCAAATTTATTCACTTTAAGTCTTACAAATTCTTTAAGTTGATTTATTCTTTAAACATCTTTTTTTATTCATTTTTTAATTATTTATTTTAAAGACTTTTCTTCAAGTTCAGAAAATTTTTCTCCTGTTTGATCTAGTCTATTTTTTGAACTCTTACTTTATTTTCTATTTCATTCATTGTAGTCTTTAGTGCCAAAGTTCCAGTGTGGTTCTTTCTTATGATTTCTCTTTGTTTACTTCTTCATTAAGATCACAAATTGCTTCCCTAATTTTGTTGAATTTTCTATCTGTATTCTTTTGGATCTCATTGAATTTCCCTATTATTTTTATTTAAAATTTCTTTTAAGGTTGTTTCATATTTCCATTTTGGGGATTGGACGTTTGAGAAATATATTTCTTTGGTGGTTTCACCTTTCCTTAGGTCTTCATGTTTCTTGTAGCCTGGTGCTGAAAGCTGTTGATTTGATGAAACATTTATCTCTTCCAATTTTATAGAATGAATTTCATGGAGAAAGACTTTCACTTGCAGATGTGCCTTAGGGTGTCATTGGGTTAGTGTGTCGGTTTTGTTTGGGGTGCACACAGTAGTGTAGTCTCCGTATATAGTCTACATCAGTAATGCCTGTGAGTGCTCGGTGGCTTAGGTTTGTGTGTCTTGTTAACCCATTTGGTCTTTGTTCTCCTGGGGGTTAGGTGCTAGAATAGTTCTTGTTCCAGAGAAGCACAGGGCTGGTGGCTGGCAGCTCTATTCTGGCAGTTGAGTACCTGGCTGCATTGTTCTCTGGAGAAACATGAGGCTGGTTTACCTGAGGCTCAGCTATATCACTCAGCTAAGTTGGCAGGTCCACACTCCAGAGTAGTGATGGAAGTTTGTTGGATGATTACTCAACTTGAGTTATGCTTCCTTGGGGGCAGAGTACTGGTTTGATCTGTATTCAGAGAAGCCATGAGGCTAATTAGCCAGCAGCTCTGCTCTAGCACTGCTTCCCCAAATCTACCATGATGGACTGGTCTGCACCCTGGGGAAGCATGAGACTCACAGACTTGGTGCTTGGCTTGGCTACAACTCCCCTGGGAGTGGAGTGCCACATTCATCTGTGCTTCATAGAAACATGAGGCTGGCCATCTTCTTGTGTATCTGCTCAGGCACTGCTATTCTGAGAGCAGTATGCTAGGCTGGTTCTCACTTGGAGAAGTGCAGGTTGGTCAAAAAGTATCTCAGCTCAGGTGCTATTCCTCCCAGGTGAGGTGCAGGGCCATGGTTATTTTGGTGACCTGCACTTTAAATGGCCACATTTGGGGTGCTACAGCATACTGGATGTGGAAGATGGAACTTCCCAGACAGCTTATTTATAAGGGTTAAGGACTTGTGGAAGCTCAGCTGGGATATGGTATGCTACAATAGTAGGTAGTAGGTAGTGTCTACTAGCCTCCAAAGCAGGATGCACCCTTGAATGGCTCCACTTCAATCTGGCAACTTATAGCAGAAGCTTTAATCATAGAGGCCACAACATGGGCTTCTTCTCTGTAGCTATGTAAACTGGCATCTCTGTCTCCTCAGATTGTGTTCATGGGTCATGAGAACTGCAGCATTTTCTAGCAGCAAAAAAATGCTAGTGTTATGGCTTCAATTGATGTTTCTAGGGACCTTTTGCTTCTCTGTCTGTGAATAGGAGAGCAGTTTCTGGTTCTGAGCTGATCTTGATGCAGCATTGGGGTGACTTTCTCCTCTCATTTTGTGGCCATCATGTTTCACAGTGTCTCTACCAGTCCCCTTCTGCACTCTGCCACTTTTACATTCCAGTAAAAGTGTAGCTTGTTGTGGTCCTTTATGTAGGTACAAATGAATAACCACAAGGTACCTTTATTTAACCATCTTTCTGATGTTAACATAGTCCACTACAGTAGGTAAATCCTTACCTACTACAAAAAGTTCAGTCTTTTTTTTTTTAAGTGTAACCATTTTCTTTTCTTTTTTTACATGTATACATTAATGCATTTATGGGGTACAATGTACTGATTTCATGAATAATTAGGAGTGTTTACATCTTTGGTTAAATCTTACACCTAAACACAAATGATATTTGCAGACATTTATTTTCTTTTTTTCTACTTTCTCCTGAGTAATATTCTTCTTTAATAACATTATTTTCAACACATCTTAATTTCCTTAATTTATTTTAGTAATGTTGATATGTTAATAAACTTGCCTTTAATTCTATAGAGTCATATAAACAAAATATCTTAAACAAAATAACTTAGTTCTTTTATTATTTTTGTCATACTTGCTTCCTGAAATCATTATAGCTTTATAATATAAAATTTGTTTTTCAATAAATATTGCCTACTTTCCTCAACAGCTAATTCAATGCAGTTTTCCTGTCCACTTAATATTTGTGTTGTTATTATCAGGAATAACAGCTGTTTTTATAAGTGTACCTGCTTCATTGAAACATAACAACCACATAAACCTCTGTTTTAGACACAATATTAATTTTTTTAATTTTCACCAAAATTTTTTATTAAGTTTAGATGAAATTCACTTAATCCCTTTGAATGATTACTTTTATTTGTGTGTGTATATGTTTTTCATCACAAGTCTCTTTTGGAAGCAGAAGTTGAAAGCTAAATGGAAAAATTCACTGTGGAATGTGTTTTCCAACTGTGAATGCTATAATCTATGTGATAAAATCCATCCTTGAAAACTTCCTCATCTCCTTCAGCTCTCCCTAGTGGGTTCCTTCTGTGATAAATATGGGAACATTTTCATAGGCTAGTTTCTAATAACGGAAGAATGTGCCTTACTGTCTGTACAAACACAAGTACTTAGTGTAACCCTATGAACTTATAAGAACAGTGTTGTTGACTGACAAAGGCATTTCAAATCCTTAGACAAGTGGATTGTAATACTTTTAATCCAGATACCTAATCTAAATTATGATGATATTGGTTATGTTTATTCAGGAACTCAAATTGCCCTGAAAAAAAGAAGTTAAATAATCAGAAGCGAAAAGTTGCTAAAAGTTGAAAATTTTTAAAGTCAAGGGAAAAAGATACACATAAATACAGATCTCAAGATATTATGTGTGATGAAATACACATTTTTGTAAATAGGCAGCATTTGTGAAAACAAGATTGTTTTCCTTGGTATTAGTGTCTTCAGTAAACACTTCGCCAAATTTCCATTACAGATCAAAGAGAGAACAGAGTCACAAAGATAGTTGAAAACAACTTTTGGATCGTTTCCATCAAGTAACTTAAAATTATTTAACAGCAAACATGCTGAAGTAGACTTATTATTTTTTACCTGAAAAATTATCATGTTTTAATTTTGAAACCTTATATTTTTATGAAGCATCAGAGACTTGTGGGTGCATAACTGAGATGGGAAGAGATGTGCTCATCTCATATCTTTTTCTTTCAAATGGTTGAGGTTAGGAGGGGGTCCAAATACAGACATGTAAAAAAAAATTATAATAATAAAATATGTAATAGGAACCAGGAACTTGGAATCTTCTGTGAGGTTGAACTTTTTACCCTTCTAACATTGTTTTTTTCCCTCACTTTCTCAAGATGTTGATTTATCTACTAATCCCCACTAATTCCTCTGAGGATTATTTTTAAAAATGCATGCGTGTGTGTGTATGTGTATGTGTGTGTATTTGTTTCCTTTTGAATGAATTAGAGATTGTGTAAACTAAAACAAAAACATAAGTCACTAAAATTTAGAGTTAAATTTTTACATTTATTTATTTTTCTGTTTCTGTTTCCTTTGTATTTACTGAATTGCCTTCTGCTTTGACCTCTGACTCAAGAGGCCTTACATGATCACTCCTACTCTCTGCTTGGCAAGTTGACCTCTAACCTTCCCAGCCTTCAACATAAAGGTCAATGATGCCCTTATGTAAAGACAGAAATGTTTGTATTTGTTTCCAGCAATCAAAATAGTTCCCTGAACATTTGACAAAGGACTACATACCATTGTCCCTTCCTTAATGGATGTTAGGATTATTGTTTGATTAAATTATAACTCTGATGAGACTTGTTTTCTTCTTTCCCTCCCTCTAATGACAAAATCTCTAAACTTCTTGCAAGTTGAATTATGGAATTACATGGGTGAAACAGTCTTTTCTTCTTCCTCCAACTTAGGTTACTTCCTTTCATTCTCTCATGAAACTAACATTAAGTAGGTAGAATTAAAAATAAATAAATAAGATACAAATCTGGATGCTTATAGTTTAAAATGTGTATATTTGTAATTAGGAGTTTCTAGGTATTTCTTTTCTTAATCTTGATTTCTTAATGGTCATCAGAACCTTCAATGGAAAGTAATTTATACATGTAATTTTTGTTTATTTTTAAGCTATGTTTTTTAAATTTCTTCAAAATATTATTAAATGTTATTCTTAACCTTGTCTATATTTATAATTTAAAAGATTGTATTTAGAGGGTAAGAAGTAATAAGACACTTGAGTTCTAGCATACAGACTAAATTTTCAAGTTGATAGTCTCTTTAGGAGGCTGTTTCTATTACATTTTCAATCACCTTAATAGTAAATACTTCCAAAGTTCTTTTCTGTACATATGCTGATGACACACTCAAATTACATATTCAAATAAAATGTGATTAATTATTTAAAATGAGGAAGAAATTTTTCAGAAACTAACATGTGTTCTAAGGAATATTAGATAATCTCAAGAAACATACTTTAAAGGGATTCAATAACAATACCATATTTTTTATAAAGCTTTTTGCAAGCAGAATGAAAGAATATGGTGGTGTTAGTGTTCCATAAAGGGACTGGGGAGAGAATCCATACAAATACTATAGAATTAGATGTAAAAAGATTTTTATGTTTAACTTTGGGGTTAGTTTTATAATTATTATTCTAATTTTAGACATCAAAATTCACATATATATTACATGTTTGCATACTATTTTCTGTGCTTCAAATTATACTCATTAATTTCAGACATAGTATTTATTTTCCATATACCCACCCCCACATAAAAATGTATATGGATGGATATTAGTGTTAGGTAAAGGTGGATACAAGTGCTGGCCTGCCACTTACTAACTGTGCAGACTAGAGAGGAGTATGTCACCTTCTAAAGGATACAAGTAATTATTACCACCTTCTAGTATTATAAAAAGGGCAAATAAATCATACAATTCATGTAGCAAGGTGTCTGGAATATAGTAAATGCCCAATTTCAATCATCTAATTTTAATTACCCTGGTGACCAGAACATACAAAACAGCTTCAAATCAGTTTATAACCTTGACAAGAAAGGGTGGGGTTTTGAGGATCATTTGTTTTTGTTTCATTTTGTTTTTTGATTTGAGATAGTCTTAACTCTGTTGCCCAGGCTAAAGTGCCATGGCGACAGCCTAGCTCACGGCAAACTCAAACTCTTGAACTCAAGCAATCTTTCTTGAGCAACAACACCAGGCTAAATTTTTTAATTTTAGTAGAGATGAGTCTCACTTTGCTCAGGCTGGCCTCCCAACAGCTAAGCTCAAGCAATCTTCCTACCTTAGCCTTCCGGAGCGCTAGATTACAGGTTTGACTACTGCACCAGCTCTGATGATATTCTAAAGTCGAAATGTAAAAGATACTTGGTAGGTTTGAATGGACAGGCAGGAGGAAGAGGAAAATTTTATGCTGAAAATGTAAGAATGCTAGAACATCAAAAACAACAACAAAATTTAAAAAAAAAGAAAAGAAAAAAGTGGGGAAAGAAGGAAAAGAAGGAAGGAAGGGTGATAAGTAGATAGGTAGACAGTGAATTTCAAGTTGATTGAGAAAGAAAGTAAACACATAAAATAATGAAAGAATATGTTTGAGACAACAGTAATAAACTGAGTATATTTATTGGCATAGGCAGGGAGAGTGGAGGTGGGAGCATAGTTCTTACATTTGATTAAAACACCTTTAAATTTGTAGCACAGCTCTGTCTGATCTGAGTGCACTGCACGCTTGCTATCAGAAAGCAGTATTTTCTAAATGGCTTTCCCTCCTTCCTCTCTTCCTTCTATCCTTCCTTTTTTCCTCTTTCCTCCCTCCCTTCTTCTCTACTGCTTTTTCTGTCCATCACTCTCTCTCTCCTCCTTCTTTCATCTCTGTTTATCTATTTTTTGGCATTTGATATTAAAAATTAGCCTACCACTAATTCAAAAAAATCTGAAAAAATAAATCAAACATTTCATTGATGAGAACTTGGATATTTCAGAATTCAGACATTTATTGTTAAGCATCTTTATCATATGTGTATGTAAGTTATACTTTTATTTTGTACATTTTTCAGAAATTTAGATAGAAAGTTGTATTTTAATTTCATATGTTGTTTACCTCACACTTAATGTGTTAAAACTGTTGGCACAAATTAACTTAGAATATTTTTCAAGTGATATCCTGTATATTGCCTCTTTTTGATACCCTTAAAAAGCAGTAAAGAAACAAGGACTTGAGTGCATGTGGATGATAGCAGAGAGGGTAGTGATTTCAGATGGCAGAAGTAAGAGAGCATAGAGAATAAGACAGGGAAACAGACCTGTCAGTATGTAATGGTAGGGCTCCAATTGTCTCTGTGGGCTGTAAGGATGTGGTTTCCCCAGGGTCTCCTGAGCAACCGACTAGATTCCTCTTAGCTTGCCTATCTTAATGAGGATGACTAGGGCACAGCCTTCTGGGCCTCCATCCGCAGTGGTTGCAGTTGGCCACCAGAAGGTTTTAATTCCAGTGATTTCAACACTTACTTGAGCTAGAACCTAGAGAGTTTTGATTCTGTTTCTGTGAAGACTGAGACAAAGAGTACAAAGTCAAGTTGTTGCCCAGCCTGACTGAGGAATGGCTGAGTTCTACCTGGAATTTCTTCTCAAGCTATGGCTGAAATAAAAATTATGCCCCTGGGATGTGATGTGAGGCATCAGAGACATCTTCCACATGCGGAAGTTGGAAAATCAACTTTGTTACAGCTATAAAGTTTAATAATTGCCTTTAGCACATATTTTAAGTATTATTAAAAATACTTATTTTAATATCAAGATGAGCAGTTATTACACTGAAGCTGTAAAGTCGTACAATATATAATAATAGTTTCAAAAAGTATATAACTATAATGGTATGAAGAGTATCTTATATTTACATTCACATTTCACTGTAATTCTCTGCTGTGCCCTAAGCTTTCTACTTCTTTTGGAAATATTTTCAAGTAAACCAATTGCTAACTTAACTCCACTGACACCTGGCTAAACAATGTATCTGTATGGAACAGAAAAGAGATTTTCATTTTTTTAAGTTTCTGCAAGTGAAAAATAAGAAATTGCTCTCATGAGATTTGGTTCTGGCACTGTGAAATCACATTGAAGGAGCCAGTCCCAAGATCACACAGGTAATTATAAAATCCAAAATGCTTCCCATATTACTAGCCTGTCTGAAGCTAGTTTGGGGGACCAATGAAGTGAAGAAATACAAAAGATACTATTTTGAAAAATGCATTGTGTTCAGTGGCTAAAAGGCCATACTAATTCAGAAGACCAAACCAAAGTCCCCACTAGTAGATACCAGGAAGAGATATTGCTTAGAAGAATGTTGTTTTTGTCTCCTCTTGGATATATCAAAGAAAACTACTTAAGACAAATATTTGAGTGGAAATAAAAGTTTTTTTTTTAAATATAGGATATATTTTAAATATAAATATTTAAATCTTTTTAAATATAAAAAGATTACATAAGTATATGTTATATGCACATGAGGGGGGGAAGTAAAGTCAATTGCTATCACTGAGATCCCTCTTCAACCACATCTTGAGATAGGACGGAGAACCTTGTCTTTGTCATTTATTTGTTGTGTGATCCATGGAAAACTACTTATCCTCGCTTTGTCTTACCACCCTAATTTTAAAAACAGAGATAGTAGTATATCCTACATCACAGGTTGTTACGAAAATTAAGAAAATTGTTATTAGTGACATTATTCATATCAATATTTATTAATTATGTTAATAAGTTAATTAAGTTAATAAGTTAATAAGTCAATATTAACTTGACATAAGCCATTTCTTATTTATGGTTCTTGTCAAATCCTAACTGTTAATAATATTGACTCAGAAAGTATCATGATTGGGAAAATTAATTATGTGCATTGCATTAACGAATGTTCTGAAAAGTCTAGGGTTTAAGTGCTACATATTTTAATTCATGGAGAAGACTTTGTGCCTCACACTCTTGCATGTAGATTAAATGAAATGAAAAGGTGATAATACTAAAATCCTTCAGATTATCAATTTTTCAACTTTATGCTGAGAAGTAGGGTGAGAATATTATTTTCTTTTGTTTCATATGAAATCCTTTTCCTGTGGAAAAAAATTATCAAAAGTTTATAGGAGAAGAGAAAAACTAAAAAAAAAATCTTTGGAGATTATTGTGGATAATTATCATTTTGAAGACTATAGCACAGTAATTAATTATTGGTATTTCGAAACAGCTGTATTAAGTGTAATTTTTTGCAATTTATATTTTTACAAATACAAAAAAATTCATGGAACATATGAGCTTGTGTTGATACTCTTTATGTATTTTAAGCAAAATTTTAACTTTGGAAGATTCTGATTTAAATGTTCACAGATAGGATTTAGTCTTTTAATTTGAATCATATAAAATATTTACTGAAACTAATAAAAAATATGTTTATGAATATTATGAAATGTATGACATAAAAATGTTTGAATTGTAAATCCGTTTATACCATCATAAAAAGTTTCACCATTTCCTATGTTGATAGCATGAAAGAAAAGATTACTAGATTTTAACAGTGTTTCATACGTGGAATATAACTTAGATACTGACTATCCTTATTTCTTGTTAATCCTTGCAGATAAATTTCTTTCAATTGGCAAAAAAAAAAAAAATCCTAATAGACTTCCCCATGTACTACTACCCTACCTATATATGTGAATAAAATTTTGTATTGAAGAAGACATTCAAAGCAACTGGAAGAATCATTGTTGAAAGCTTTGATGACATTTTCAGATTAAACTATGTAAAAGAAAATACTCTGAGATGGTCAAATCAAGTTTCTTCCAAAAATTTTAAAATATCTCACTATGAATTTTATAAAAATTCAAAATTTTATATCTCTCATATTTCTTTTATGTTTCTTAATTATGTAAAATAAAAAGAAGACGTTCTTGGCCAAGCCCCATATGGAAGCACCCAGATGTCCTTCATTTATGCCATCATGCATCAAGATCATTTTTAACTTGAAATATAACATACTTGAAAAAGCAATTTATTTGTGAAAAAACAGTAGATACAGGGTCAGTTGCTAGGGAATGATAAGATAAATATATTTATCTGACAAATTTTGGGGTTATAGTGAATGGTTAGGATTGTGCAGAAAATTGTCAGGGCTGTTCTAAGATAAGAACAAGTTCTGAATCTCAGGGGATGCTGGTAGTCATGAAAGAGACTGTGGATAGAATCCATAAGTTTTGGAAATGTTGGAAGGCAAGAGTAAAATTCCTCCAGTTTTCAAAGTTAGATTGTGAATATCTAGTTATAATGATGTCCATAATTATGAATATAAATTTTTCCGTGCTGGCTCTCCTCCTAAATGTCTTCTTTTTTATAGTTACGTTTCATTTACCATATAATTTGATGCAAATTCATGCACCTACATTATGCTGATTTTTTTTTCTGTGAAAGGAATGATAGGCTGTGATAGGACAGACTAAGGCCCACCGCATGTGGTGCCACCAGTGAGCCGCTATACATCATCATTAAGCCCTGTATACCTACTCAGCTTTAAGGTGCAATAGTCTCAATGCGATTACTCAAAGGATCCACTATAAGGTTATTTACCATTTGTATTTCATTTGTAATATGCCCTGAGTGTGACTGAAAGTCCTTCTCCATCCAAAAAAATGGATTACAACCCATTTCATGAAACAAAGATGTCAGAATTACCAGGTTTACCTGGCAGCTTTGTCAAGTGCATCTCAAAAGCTTCCTAAGTATATACCACGTGTTTTCAAATAGAAAGGACAGAGACTCATGTTTGCCATGATTCCTGAATTCACAGCATGTAAATATGAAACATCTGATGGCCAGCATTTGGCTTCAAGCCTCATCATTTACCATTTTTGTAACTACTTGTTGGTTACCTTTTCTCTGTTTATCTTCTTCCTATCAAGTGTAAGACAAAAAGACTCGGGGTTATTAGATTGACCAATCTTGGTAATAAATTTCAAGGCCTTATGTAAATTATCAAAAACCTTAAAAATGCAAAGAAAATATACATTAAATAGCGTATGTTATGTCCATCTTTTCTTTATCAAAAGGAATTTGGTAAAAGATGTACAAAGTTATGTAGCTTACTTTCACATTTTGGTTTCTCAGATTCACACTTATAAGAGAAAGAGTTAAATCTCTCTATTTTTAACACCACAAAAAACCTATTTTGTTGTTTGGACAATCTACAGCAGTTGGTCAAATAAAAAGGAGTAGGTATCCATATAATAACATATAACACAAGGTTACAAAAACATAGTCACTTAATAGATATTTCTCTTGCTTCAGTTCTAGCCAGATCTCAAGTCCACGACTTGAACTTGTAATGAAGTCTGATAAGGAATATAGTTTATTGGTGACATGGATAGTAAAACTCTCAGCTTGTGAGGCATTTGTGAATCAGTAAAATAACATATTTCAGAGAACATGCCCAAGTCAAAGAGCAAAAACACCCTCTTTAACGCAACCTTGGGCAACCATAAAATACAATCTGCAATAACAGTTAAACATAACAGTTCTTTGGGGACTTATATACCAATATATAAAAGCAAACGGGTCACCAGCTTTCCAAATATGCTTTGCCTTTAGAAAACCAAAGCTACAAGCTAGGAGGTGTACAAGAGAGACGCACAGGCTACGCATAGACGTGCAAATACCATGCCTTTCTGTTCTGTTGCCCCAGATGAGGGAATTGCATTGTATCTCCATCAATGGTCTTGGTCTTCATTATTAAACAAGATTTAGCAAAAAAGTAAGTGGCCAGAAACTTCAATAAGGTATATGAAGTTTATAACCTTCAGATATGAAGTTTATAATTTACTATTCCATGGGAACTGCAAGTCCACAATTATTTCAAAAAATAAATCCCTCCTTATTTTTAACTGGGAAAATAATTTATTATGTCACTCTTATGGTCTTAATGGTTTAGGGTATAGGTTTCCTTAGAAAACAGAATAATTAGATCAGTAGGGTGAATACGAATTAAGACAGTTTATTGCATATTTCAACACGACGAGACGAAATACATTAAATGCTTCTAGCATAAAGAAAAGGCAAATATTTAAGGTGAAAGATATCCCAATCACTCTGACTGATCTTTACAAGTTATGTAAGTGTATGAAATTATCGCATATACCCTGAAACTATATACCTCTATGAAGCATCATAAAATAAAAAATGAATAATCACCCTCAAATTCTAAGTGTGAGTTATCAGTAGGGACATACAATATATCAAATTACATTCTACTATGCTACCTTGTAATTTTATACTCGAGTTAAGTATATAGTTCTATTCTTCCAAAATAACACAGACCAGGATTCACACCACGGCTCTTGTATCATATCTAACAGGAATAGTCAAGTGAATGTGCAGGTGGCTAAGAACTAAAGGGAGGAGAAAGTGACACTACATTTCATGTCCACTCAGATAAGATATTGTCAAAATGTCAGCTCATCATCTAATTGTCATTTTATTAAATAATAATTACATCTGTACCCTGAATTTAGCACTTGACTATACACAGTTCTCCTATTTTCTGTATATATGTGTATTCCTGGGACTTCCAGCCTGTGGAGACATGTGGCTCACATTCATTCACTACTTGAATTAGCATGTCTGTTTGGTGGCTCCCTACAACACCTGCTGACTCCAGCATCCCAGAGCTGTGCTCCAGCTCCACGGTCAGAGACATCACCAGGTTTCTCATGGTGACCGGGTATGAAGGGGCCCAAGTCTTCTCTGTTCTTTAACTGGATTTTTCCTGTTTTTGATGTCCTTATAGAGTAAGGTGACCAGACGTACTGCTTTGGGTGGGACAGTCCCAGTTTTTAACAATTTGTCCCGTGTCCCGCAGCGTTTTAAAAAAGTCCCGATTTTTGGAAAGAATGTACGACAAGCTAGGGAACTACAGCGAGAAAACAGGAAGGGAATACAGTTTTTGGCTGCTGAAAAGGTTAATGTAACTCCATTTGGGAATAAAGAGGTTAATGTAACTTCATTTGGAAATCAAAAGGCCCCTTCTGGGCAAGGTCACCCAGGTGGACTGGCGCCTTACTCCTCCTACTCCTTTGAGCCACAGTCACCACCCTATACATAATTTTTTTTAATGTATTATATTTGTAAATTGTACTTATGTTGAAATTAAAAATATATATATCACAACACTATTTTTGCGTTCTATGAAAATTTTTTATTGCTCCACATAGACCAAATTTTTAATTAAGATCCCTCCCGCCCCAGTCAATGGTGTCCCACTTTACCAATGTTAAAATCTGGTCACCTTATTATATAGCAGTTTTGAGAAACCCTCTGCAACTTCACATGAGGTTTTGTCAATGACTCTTTTCTACAATGGAACAAAACTCAAATGCGTCCTCCAAGGGGCCAGTGCATCTGCCAAGTTCTCTTTCCTTGGGGTGAAAATTGAAAGTTCCCTTTTGTATAAACTCAGTCCAAGAGGCACACAGACAGGGGTGTCATGCCATTTCAGAAATGCAGTGTAATAATTTCAACCCAGTGAAGACACCTTGACATTCTAGGATCCTTCTTATTTTCCTCCCCTTTACCTTCACTTTTTTTCAAGATCTGATTTCCAAATGGATTGATTTTTTTAAGAATTAAGAATATAGTGATTTTTAAATTTGTACTATCCCCCCATACACAAATCCAGTGTTGGAGAGCTCATGGAAAGTATTTCTTTGATACTTTTTATCTTTCTAGCATGACTTTCATGACCTAATGTATATATTAACTTTCCTATATCATGGTCTAAATCCCAGTATTCTGGATATAATATAAATCTATTATATTCAATTGGATGAAGCTTAAAAAAAAAACACAAATCAAATCAACACACACGTTCAAAATTTTTATGTCATGGAAAGAAAAAGTTCTGAGAAGATAAACAAAATTCACATATTCCTTCAGACTATTAGGATATGAAATATTTAAAATTTCTATAGTAAATTTGTTACCAAAAGATTTTGACTGGCCTTAGCCCTTTTCCATTAGTGAGTGTTAATCATGGCCTGTTAACAGGGACCCACATGTCTGTTTTTCCTCAGATAACTGTAACTCACCATTTTATGGACGATCTTCATCCTGGTAACAATGTTCCTCACAGAAGCAAAGTGTGATAGAAGTTATGAAAATCCTATTTCTACAGACTTTCTGATGTATCACCACATGCCTGAAGACATCATATACAAAAAGGGGAAAAAAAAGGGAAAAAAATGGATAATCTGGCCCAGCAGAACTATATTTAGTTTAGTTTAGTTTTGCTTAAATTTGTAAAATAGGAAAAATTAGATAACAATTTCCAGAAGAAGACATCTGGTGAATTTTTTAAAAGAAAGATGACTTTCTGAGAACTATCATAGATTGAACCCTAAGGAAATTCCTCTGCAGTTATGAGAAAATGCTTATGAACACTTCCTCCCAATAGGCCAACCAACCACAGAGCTAACAAGGGGCAGAGATTCAAACAATAATACAAGTTAGGAATGTGATTTTCATCGTATAACAAAGGATATCAGAAACTTTCACATATATTAATAAAGCTGTTCCTGTAATTTATTAGGGAGGAGATATGAATACTAAGTTTAGCTGATTATGCAAAAGAAGTACAATGCCTACTTGAAGAGAATTAGTAAAATAGTTTCTTTTTAATCAATATGTTTGTTTACACAAGATAAAGAAATTGGAAAGGAAAGAAAAAATAAAAACTTAGAGAAAATAAAGATACAAACTGTATTTAGGTGCACGTGATACAATAGGATGATACGTAAATCTTTTTTTTGTGTGCTTTGTGGTCATAGCTCCAGCCACTTATTAAATATTTTTAAGTAATAATTTACTTACATATCTATATTTATACTATTTTCCATTGTGGCAAGATGTGACTTTTATTGATCTTTATATTTCAAATTCTTGACATAAAGACGTACCAAGGCTAGTTCCAAGTTATCTCCTGTGAGCAGACACATCTGCCTTGTGTTACCCACTGTAACCTGAGCTCCAGCATTAGGAGCTCAGTAGACGTTGCATGAATATTTATGGAATGAAAAAAGGAACGAATGAATGAATCCTGGCCTTCATGGTAAGGCATCATTAATATCTGTAATAAAGTAATAAGACATGAAATATAAAGGATGATTAAGTTAACTGAATGGTTTGAAATGCATACATTATGTTACTATTCCAAAACCAATGTGGACTCTGCTCATTTTACAAACCAGAGAGGAAAAGCATAGAACATCAATTCTGCATATGCCCCCCATGTCCCATCACCTTATTTCTGGTTTCTCCTATGTCATGAACAAATCAATGAGGAAGTGAGCAATGGCATCTGTCCTCTGAGCATTGTCCTCTCTCTGGACATCCTATAGGCCAGCTCCATGGCAGCTATGGGGTCTTCAGCAATTTTTTTTTTTGGAGACAGAGCCTCAAGCTGTCCCCCTGGGTAGAGTGCCGTGGCATTACAGCTCACAGCAACCTCCAACTCCTGGACTCAAGCGAGTCTCTTGCCTCTGCCTCCCAAGTAGCTGGGACCACAAGCGCCCGCCACAACGCCTGGCTATTTTTTGGTTGCAGCCGTCATTGTTGTTTGGTGGGTCCGGGC
>CAUYTI010022033.1:0-33218 GCA_963575145.1 Galago senegalensis
TCCTGCCTCAGCCTCCCAAGTAGCTGGGACTACAGGCGCCCGCCACAACGCCTGGCCATTTTTTGGTTGCAGCCATCATTGTTGTTTGGCGGGCCCGGGCTGGGGATTCGAACCCGCCACCTTAGGTGTATGTGGCTGGCAGCTTAGCTGCTTGAGCCACAGATCACAAAACTTACCCTCTGAAAGTATGCAATTCAGTGGTTTTTAGTATATTCACAGAGTTAAAAGACCACAAAGTATGCTCTTTTATAACTGGCTTTGTTACTTCATGTAATATTTTCATCATTAATCCATGTTGTAGTATGGATCAGTATTTCCTTCCTTTTTACAGCTGAATACTATTCCATTGTACCATAACATATTACTTGTTTATTTATCAACAGATGGACATTTTCCACTGGAGAATGGATTGGATTGTTTCCACTGTTTAGCTATTAGAATAGTGCTACAACTAACAATAATGTATTAACAATTATATATTAGTGGCCAGGCACAGCTGTAATCCTAACACTCTGGGAGGCCAAGGCAGATGGAATGCCTAAGCTCAGGAATTTGAGACCAGCCTGAGCAACAAGACCCCATCTCTACTAAAAAGTAGCCAGGCATAGTGGCCGGCACCTGTAGTCCCAAGGAGAACAGTTGAGCCCAAAAGTTTGAGGTTGCTATGAGCTACGATGCCACAGCGCTCAACTCCAGGGCAACAGAGTAAGACGCTTATTTAAAAAAATAAAAATCATGTATTATTTTCTGTGTGGACATATATTTTTAATTCTGTCAGGTACATGTCTCGGAGTGGAATTCCTGGGTCATATGGTAATACTGTGTTTAAACAATCTAAAGAACTTCCACATGCTGTAATGAAAATGACCTAACCATTTTGCAGTCATACTAGCAAAGCATGAGGTTTCACCATTCTCTCTGGATATTCACAATAACCTTCTAAGGTTGTTGTCATTATAATCTACAACTTACAGAGAAGGAAACCGAGCCTCAGTTTGTCACTTGCCTATAGTCACGAAGCTGGCAAGTGGCAAGGCTGGGTCTCAAATTGTAGTCTTGTGATTCCAAGGGGTGTGCTCTTCCCTCTGTGACCTACTGCCAAGTATTAGCCCTGCGTCACCTATGAACTGTTTCTTACCCTTTCCCCTCTGTACCTGCATCCTCCCAGTGAGAAGTCTTTCTGTGTTACAGGATGTGTCAGGAAATGCTGCATTTTTGGCCTTCACTCCTTTTGGGTTTGTTGTTCTTCAAGGAAACAAGAGGGTCCACTTCATTAAATGGTGAGTGTTTTCATTTTCCAAATAGGCTCTTTATATTTCACCAACTGGGGAGGGGGCTTGGTTCCTGCATCCTTTGTCTGTGATTGGGCAATTATGGTTCAGAGCCCTCTCCAAAGCCTTATGTTGTTAATGGTAACTAACAAAGGGAGTGGTCTCTTCCTGGGGATCCTGTTCTTCCAAAGGGGTGTCCCTGAGAGCCAACAGCCTCTCCAAAGAGAGAAAGGGTATGGACATTTGATTTCTGCAGAGGATTAGAGGCCTGGGGTAGTGTTAGATAAGCCAAGTTCCCAAGAGAACGGCACCCACCCCTCCCCCACAGAGGGCCACAGCTAGCCCACTAGGGCAGGTTGTTCTGGACCATCTCTGTGGATGGTGCAGTACCCTTAATACTCTGTTAAAAAGGGAAGAGCTCACAGGCAGTGACCCCTAGGACAGATATGTCATCCTGTTAACTCTGGCAAAACACCCTCCTCAGACCAACTCCCACTGTGGCCATTTTGTCTGCAAGAGTTCAGACACTGGTGAACTGAACTCTCATTCCTCTTTAGGGCTTAAGTGTCCTCAGCCACCAGAAGTCATATCCCCACTCTTCCTTCCCTCCCTGCGCCACTCCTCCTAACAGGCAAGAGCCACTGCCTTAGCTGCAGCTGTGCTGAGCTGCTTCCTCTCCTGCCCAGTCTTTGCTTTTGAGGTCTGTTCTGCTGCATGGCTCTGGTTTGTTGATTGACATTTGGCTACCCTGGAGACTTTATTGCTGGCCAATCCATGCAAATTTTCCAAGAAAATTTTGCATGTTTTACTAAGCCCCTATGATTTCTGTACCTTCTTGGACCTTAGACTGCCAACTCTAAGTTGGCCAGATCCTCCCGTGGGCTTAGGTAAGTGGCTTCCCTTGCTCCAGCCGAGCTCAGCAGAGGAAGCCTACTCCGTCTTGGTTCCTTTGCCTTCTCCAAAACAGCTGATGAGGAATCTGAGTGCAGAGTTGCTTTCTAGTAAGCATTCTTCCAGGGTTGCTGCAGGGCATCTATCCTCTTACACTATCCCTAGCTTCCCCACTGAGTTTGTAGACAGAAACCACCTTTTCAACCCATATTGTTCTTGGGAAGGGTGGCAATATAAGGACCAAACAGAGCACTGGGGAAATTGCTCCTCAGACATGCAGGGCCAGGTCCCATTCCCCAGGACAGCAGCATGTGCCCTCAAGTTACTACTAGACCCCAACATACCTGCTTCCAGGGCTTCTTCACATTGGCCCGCTTCATTGTGCTCTCTGGGTGAGGATCTCCTGTCTAACAAATCCTTTTTCAATAAAAGACAGCGAGCAGGATCAGGCCATAGCCCTCCTAGTGTGGAGCATTTGCTGCCTGGATGTCCAGGCTACTTAATGTTCCCTAGAGGGCCCAGATCCTGGGCCACATGCTGTTTCATGAGGTCCTTGTCAGGGGCCCAGTTTAGCTACAAACAAGTAGGATGCACCTGTTAGACACTTGTGATCTCTAAGTGTCCCTACCCTTCCAGAAGCTCCCCAGTTCCCCCAGACCCATTTCTTTCTACATGTGCCACTTCCTCAGGAAGTCCCCTCATCAGCCTGTCTTGAGTTTGTAATAGATACAAACCCAATCTCACCTCCAAAACAAAACTCCTTACTTTTCTCCCTTGCTTGCTGGAACCTAAATGATCCAGCCATGCTTGTGTATATATTAACCAATTGACGTTAAATGTTTTCTGCATGTGAAGGAGAGATTGATTTGTTGCCAGGGGAAAATAAAAGGGAATCAGACAGGAAAAGAATACCATGCGGCTTGTATGAGCTCAGAACTGGTGGTCAGATGTGAGCTCTCATCCTGACCCAGCCATGATTTCCAGGATCATAGAGAACAGGTGATTCTCCTGTCCCCTGAGCTATGCCCAGCAGTAAATCAGGTACGTGGTTCTTACTACCTTTCTATGGTTAACTTCCTGGGATATTAAGTAAATGTCCCTAGAAGTTACAGAGAAAGAAGCCAAGTGGAGGCAGATGTGCACAATCAGACCTCCTTGGGGGGTCCCTGTTGGGTAGAAAAATAAGGCTTCCAGTGATGTGGAAAAGGCCCTGAGGCTCCAGAGGGCAGCTGTGCTGGACAAATGGAAGGGAAGTAAGGAACAACTGATGCTGAGGCAGAGCTCTGGCTCTCAGGGACATCCACCTAAGACCCTAGTATTTTTTTCATTTTGCAAATGTAACCAAGGCTGAGAAGCAGTATATGGAGGTGAGGTCTAGGCCGTGCCATGTACAGTAACCATGTCACTTCTTCTGATTTGTGTCTGTCCCACGGGTGACATACCCCAGTATCCTGTTTGCCTCTTTTACTGCAGCCATTCACTGGGCTGGTGGCTTCAAGGATTTTTCTACAATAACCCCTAAGCCCCTTTCCTGGTCAGTACGCTGCATGACTGTTCCATGTAATTTGTTCTCTCTCTTTGGTATGTTGCCCTGCCCCCTCCCTGAGACTGTCTGACATTTGTCTGCATTAAACTGCATTTTCCATCGCGTGGCACAGTCACCTGAAAGACTCAACTCCCTCAGAACCTGGTTGCATTGTTTTTCATTATTTGCTGTATCTTGAACTTTGGCCTCATCAGCTACCTGTGGCATCTTATGTTTGATAGTCCCATCCAGTTAATGCACCTGTGTTATGAACCTAATCCTGAAATGACCCACACTCTACCTAGACTCACTTTACACACAAATGTTTCCCTTTTACAGCCACTGTTGATGAGCCCGAAATCCTATCACCCTATTATTATAGTGTGATTGACCAGAAAACTGTGGATTGAATTGTTCCAACAACTGTTCTCCAAGGCCACTGCGCTGCTGTCTTGTTTCAGTTCTAATTTTGGCTAAAATTGTGTCTGTGCCTGGAGGCCCTTCAAGTCGGGGTGGGCTGTGCATCTACAAGACTTGGCTGTGAACATGCAGCCCACATGAGGTGACAGGCACTCTCTTTGTGCTTCTAGGAATGAGGTAACCAAGCTGAAATTTGAAGGAAAGACTTTCTATTTATACGTAAGTCAGAAAGAGGTGAGTGCTGGTTTCTTTCTCCTCAGGGAGGGGAGGAATGGGATGGTTCCTAGTGGCCAGGGCCAAGTCTAAGGGGAACTAAGACTAAGCCACCTGCATACTAAGCCAAGACTAAAGTCAAGACCTAGACATGAGGTATGAAGGGGTGAAAAGACTCTGGAGCATAGCACTTCCTCAGGGATTCTGATGACACCCAGAGCTTCCACCCAAGAGATCCCTACCTCCAAGAAATACAAATAAAATTCTTTTTCTTCCATATGGAAATTCCAGATGTAAGTGCTTCTTTCTCACCAAGCACTCTCCTGGTTCAATCTATGCCAGCTGAGACTTACTAATTGGACTTGCCATGTGTGAAGTGAACCAATCTCTACTGCAAAGGGTCCTGCAGGCGTTCCCTCCCAACTAACCAGCTGCCAGGGCCCTCCAACAGCTCAGAGGTCAGGGTCCTGGGCTACTTAACCCTTCACTTCTCCATTCACACTCAGCCATTTCTATGTGGAATTTTCTGCAGGAAAAGAAAATTATTCTCACTTATTTTGCTCCAACTCCAGAAGCCTGTAAGCACCTCTGGAAATGTGGAATTGAGAACCAAGCCTTCTACAAGTGAGTGGACATATGCAACAGGGACCATCTTTATCAGAGCCGAAGTCACAAAGGCTATTTTGAGGAATGATGGGGAGGCAAACTGAGAAAGAAGGCATGAGATCACAGAACTGGGCTTTCTAGTGAAGCTTGGACCCTTCCTGTGTCTCTGTCTCTGTCTATAGCCCCTGGAGATACAGAGCCAAGGTCTAGGAATATGGTTCAGCTAAGTAGTCCAAGGTATCTGCCTGGAGATGTCCTTGGACAGCCCCCAATGGTAAAGCATGTCTGGTTGTTAGGGGTAAGATTTGGGTCAGAAAAAGCCAATGGATACCTATCTTGAATCAAGCTGCACTTAGGGAGCCATTCAGTGCCTTGGGAAGCCTAGAGCACAACAGCTCCACAGAGGACCAGGCACAACCCAGGGAAGCTCCCTGGTTTCTATGCCCCAACCCCAAAAGACTTGGGTCTGCTTCCTGTTGAGGGCCAGAGCTAATCTCGGGTTGATACCAGCCCTTCCTGGTGTCTCACTGCTAGCAGGGTTGCCAGTGATAGGCCAAGTGCCTAAGAGCACAGGTTAGGGTAGCTGAGGTGGGCAAGGAATTGACTGTTACTGAGAAACCAGGTTCAAGCCAAAGGCAAGAACTTTGCTTATCAAAGGATTTTGTGTTCCATTTTCTATTGTTAAGAAAATGGTTTTAAAAAGCATTAGGAAGCAAAGAAATGACCCATCAAGAAACTGGGGGAATGCCAGGCAAAGAATATTAAACTAAACCCCTTAGTTTTGTTTTAAAAATAAAATGATGTATGCTTTAATATGTATCTTAAGACAAGGCAAGACAGAGTGTGTGGTCTGTTTCACCCAAGGTGAGCCCTACTGTCACCAAATGCCCCTGAGAGGCTAGGTCTCCCCCTCCAATAACCTGAATGATCCTGGAGAGATCAGAATTGCTCTAGGCTGAGTGGCACCATCCTCCTTCCTGGTGAACAGACTATGCCACCTGCTGGCTGCTAAGGATGCCAGCCAGCAGAAGCAGTGTCCTGATTACTAGGGCCACAGCCCCAGCTGCTGTTTCTTGAGTAGGTTCTGAAGTGCTTGGGCAGGCAGAATTCTAACCTGAGTGGGCTTCTTTCTTCTGCTGAAGAAGCCTGGTCAATGGTCAGATGTCTCTCCCGTTCAGTCCTTGCTGTCCAGGGAAAAGTCAGGAAAACCTTTCTTTTGTTAACACCCTTCCTAGGTCGGTGAGGAGAGAACCCAGGTTTGGCCAGTTACGTGATCCTGGAGAGAAGCAACTTAAGAGGCAAACTCCTGCTTGTGGGACAGAGAAATAGCCCAGGAAAAACAGGGTCCTGTGGGCCTCCCCAACAGAGAAAGGAAGGCAGGAGCAGAGGCCTTCCCCACACTGAGCTGTCACTGCCCGGGGAGTGGTATATTTAGAAGCATTCTCCTTCTCTTTGCCAAAGTGTCTAATACAAATGCAAGTAATCCCCCTCCCTTATCTTTTCATGCCTCTAGCACCATTTTTATGGGCTTTGCTTTTCCATCTGTGTCTTGAGAATAGAAGTATGCTTCTGAACCTGTGACCAAACTCAGTTTCTGAGTCTTTCCACTAATAGATCACCATACCCACCCAGCCCTGCCAGTACCCACATTGGGATGGGAACTGAGGTCATTTCCAGCTTCTATTGCCTCCTTAATATTCTAATTATTAAAGCCTCTATGCTGGGTCAGATCCCCAGTTATGCCAAGTCTGTAGCAGACTCTCTCTGTGACCTTGCTATCAGTATCGCTCACATACAAATCACTAGTCCAGCCTTTGGCAGTGTCTGGACAGGAGTAGAGTCAGGCTTGAGGATCTGCTAGGCAAGAAGGAAGGTGGGCTCAGACCTCATGGAGCCCCAAGGCAGGTGGGGATAGTGTCTCCTAGGAACTGTTCATGGCTTTGGGGGACAGTTTCTACTGACCTCGTACCAAAGATTTCAGACCCAGATGGGTTGCTGCCTGTTTAGTACTATGGGTACCTGGGTATGTCACAAGTGAGCTGGGTCTTATGAGACTTCTCTCTGGGCAGCTCGGCCCAAGCTTCCATTTCTAAGTGTGAGACAGCTAATGGGATTGGTGAAATCAACCAGAAAGATGTTCTACAGTTCTCATGGCCTTCCAAAACCTTGAAAACAATGTTATGCTAGCATTTGGGGGAAGGGAAGAAAGCTCTAAGCTGAAATACACAATGGAACTTTTATTAATGTCAAGTGATTAATGTTAGTTTCTTCACTGCAGGACTTCTCATAGTCTTAACTATGGTAATGAACAGGGTATTCCAAAAGCCACCAGGAACAGGGAAAATGGGGGAAACAGTAGCTAAATGTACCTTTATTTGCAAAATATTTTCTACATGTTGGTCACCTCTTTGCAAAATTTTGCAGTGAATATTTTGTAAATAAAGGTACATTTAGGTACAATTTCTCCCATTTTCCTATGTATGGTGACTTCTGGGACACCCTGTGATTTAAGGATCCCCCAGAGGGAGATGGAAGAGGAAGGGTATAATTACCTACACACAGATACGAAGTCAAAATACTAGGTAGGACTGGAAGGGACCCCTGAGGTATAGAAGTCCCCAGTCCATCATTTTATAGATGAGAGGGAAAGAAATGTGCCCAAGACCACACTGCTAATAAGTGGCCTGGCTGAGATTATTCCCCCAGACCATCATCCCCTGCCATCCCCTGGTGAACTACGTGAAACATACTTGGGGACCTTTCTCTCCTGACATTATAATGGGTTTCCACAGGACTGTCCTGGGCACTGAAGCAAGAGGACAGTTGGTAAGAGAGTCTGAAACTAGAGTGGGTTAGAACAGGCTTCTTCCTGAGTAGTTTCCTTAAGTAGCCTTTGGAAGGAGCTGGAAATGTTCTGCTTTAGCCTGGGTGAGTTTCAAGCTGTCTGTCACACTGCACTTTGCCTTGCTGCAGGCTGGAGAAGTCAAGCCAAGTCCGCACAGTGTCCAGCAGTAATTTATTCTTTAAAGGGAGCCGGTTCCGATACAGGTAAATAGTGACAGTAAGTAACCATTATGGATCTATTTTCAGACCCTTCTCTGGAAAACAGTCACTCACTTAGTGGTCTTTATCCTTGAAAAGAAAACGCTGAGGAACTCAAAACAAGGCTGAGGTTACTATCCCTAAACAATTCTTCTGTCTTTTACTCTTTCTTTCCCTACAGTTGGTTGTCTATAGGCTTTTTGTTTTTTGTTTTTTTTGAGACAGGATCTTGCTCTGTCACTCTAGCTTGACTAGAGTGGCTTCATTATAGCTCACTGTGAGTTTCAGTGATCCTCCTCCCTCAGCCTCTAAGTAGCTGGTAGTATAGGAGCCTTCCCACCACACCTGGCTGATTTTCCAATGTTCTGTAGACAGGGATCTCGCCCTTGTTCAGGCTGGTCTTGAACTCCTAGCCTTAAGCAGTCCTCCAACCTTAGCTTCCCAGAGTGTTAGGACTACAGGTGTGCCTGACCTGTCTGTGAGGTTTTAAATGCCTATCTTTTCCTTCTCTTACAACAGAGAAGAAAAATAAGAACTGTAACAGTAATTGTTTTTGTTACCCTGTCTAAAGGTTGCTTTTTTCTTCCCATGCTAAATGAAGAATCATTCCCGAGTATAGAAGATCCCAAAGACTCCAGAGATGGAGAACTCTCCATGATAGGCCATCATAACAGTATAGAACTCTTTACCCCAACAAGCAAACTTTCTCAGTGACCAAAACGTTGGGGGAAGGGATGGGCCAAAGAGGCCATTTCCCAATTGAGCCAAAGCACCTGAGATGTTGGAGAGGAGCCCAGTCCTGGAACACTATCTCATTTCTTGCTTGTTTTCCTTATTCTACTTATAGCGGCCGAGTTGCAAAGGAAGTAATGGAGTCAAGTGCCAAGATCAAACGGGAACCACCAGAAATACACAGGTAGGCTGCCAGGGGCTTCGTGTAAAACCAGATCCGGCTCAGATCCCAGAATCTCAGAAGATTGAGTACTGTGACCCTCCTGGCCACAATGGCCACCAAAGGGGCAGGAGAACAGGGCAGGAAGTTGAAGAAACCTGTCTCAGCTGAAAGTAAGGGGAAGAAGTCTTTGACCCTTGATAGAGAATGCAGGAGGACTGCTGCTACAGATAGTATAGCACACCCAGGTGCCACCTCACTCGGTAGTTCTCTTCTGTCCTCCCAAGCTTAACTTTGATCACAGACTATGGAGAATGTGTCCAAGAAGCAGTATGTCATTGGTTCTGGAATCAGACTCTTAGAGGAAGCCAGGCATAGCCCCATAGCCCTGCCAAACTGGGTATAAAATAGTTTCAGTAAACATGCTTCAGGAATAGCCATACATCATGCATTTCCAAAAGCCTATCTCCTAGAAGCTGATAAGACCTAGAAAGAATATGATTGGCCAAGAAGGCTAGAATTTGGCAACCAGCCTTTGCCTCAGGGAATGGGAGAATTACTCCTGCTGCCTCACACAGAGCCCCCTGTCACCAGCAGCCTCTACTGGAGGTTAGGGAGGCTGGCCAGTCTTGGTCCTCAGGTGCATTTTCAGTACTGCTCATCCTGAGGCTTTACTCCCTGACAGTCCTGCCTCCCTACGCACCCACCCACCAACTAGTGGCAGTGTTGTGCACTAAAGAAAGGTTCAGGTGGGTCTAGGATAATAGGAGATGGAGGAGTTTGAAGCAATGTCTCTTGACTGGGATCCATGGGCCAAAGGTGAAGAAAAAGCATTGAAGATTTCCTTAAAAGGACAAAAACTTAATACAGATAAGCAATCCTAATAGCCAGCAGTCAATTCCAAGTACCTCCTAAATTTGTGCACTGAAGTCAACAAAGTTCTCTTTTTCCTTAACCTCAGAGCAGGGATGGTTCCCAGCCGGAGCTGTCCCTCCATAACCCATGGCCCAAGGCTGAGCAGTGTCCCTAGGACCCGCAGAAGAGCTGTTCACATCTCCATCATGGAAGGTGAGCATGAGCTTCTGGAGATGACCACTGGGTTCCTCCAAATTGTGACTTGGCCAGTTTCTTCCTCGGAAACCTTGGTAAGGTCCCTAATTTGCCTTAGGGACAGCAGCAAGTCTTTGGGGGGAAAGAAAAAGGTTGGATGTGAGGTGAAGGCGCATCCCACCTAGGCCTGCTGTGCTGTGGTCCAGGATGGGGCTTGTAGATCTGAGGGTCCTAGGTTAGCCCTGGGATCTACCAAGTTCCAGGAAATACTGAAATTGCTTTCCACCAAGAGGCTTTCACTTGCGTGCTAGATCTAATCAATTAACACAGCTTAAATAGCCAAGATGGCTGAGACCGTTAACCAAGAAACAAAAACTTGGTTTTGAAGCAGTCCAGTAGCTGTCCCCATCTACTTTAGTTATACAAATCTGTCTGGTTGCTGTCTATCCTGAATTCCTTATCACTGTCTCAGGAAATCCAGTATGCCCCGGATCTTTCTACCCTTCCTTCCCTTTGGAGGAAGAAAAGGTGGGAAGACAGAAATTCCATGTATCTTCACTGAACTTGGTAACTCAATAGCAGAGGCCAATAGTCTATTTTTTGGATAGCTGACATTATTAGGATGTCCTCCCAGAATATTACCTTCTAGCTGCTGTCACTGACCCAGCTCTCCAGCAGGCTGGATATGGGTGTTAAGTTGAGTGCTTTCATTCCTGAATATGATGTTTTTGTAAGACCTCAGAAGATCTCAAACAGTAGGAGATAGCAGTAGGATTGCTTCAAACCTGTCTGGCCCCTGGGATTAATGGAGTGGAAGCTGGGGAGGGAAGGCCTTCTGCCCTTTTTGTGGGAATGCTGCTTGTTAATGCAAATGAAGAATTACTCAGATCAGGAAGGACATTCCTCTGCTGTTCCCCTGGGAAGATCTCTGGTTTGTCTTCAGGATTTTAGGATGTCATCACTATGAGTATGACATTCCACATTATTTGAGTCTGGTATATAACTCTAGACAGTCTAAGGGTTGAGAACCCTGACCTAGGCAACCAGCATCAAGTTACTTAATTATTTGAGTACCTTAGTTGCCCATTTGTAAAACAGAGATAACCGCTCCTTGCCCACTCCCTTGGTTGTAAGGAAGCTAATACATGCACAAGTACTTTAAAGAGGCTAACATGTTTATTAGGCAGGCAGCCAGCACAGTGCAAAGAGCCCTGGTCAGAAGTCAAAGATCAGATGTGAATAGGAGTTCTGCCATGCACTTTCTGGGTCAGGTTGCCTCTCTGAGTCCCTGCCCCACTGCAGAATGGAGGTGGATGTGAGAGACTACTAAGTGTAATCACTCTGCCAAGTATGGATTATGAAGAGAGCTGAGCAGCACTAGGTAAGGCCTCCTGGTTTTCCTCCCATCTTAGGCTGAGCTAGAGAACTGGGCTTGCTTTCACTATCCCTCATCTTTTGGGGTATACAAGATCTGACAATTAAGTTTGTGAAGCTGCCACCATGCACAGAACTCACAAAATTATAAAAATTCATTGCACTGTGCGTCAGAATCATCAGCTTACTGTGAGAAGCATAGCAGACTAAGTAAACTTTTTTTGAGACATAGTCTCACTCTGTCACCCTAGTTACAGTACCATGGCCTTGTATCTCACAGCAACCCCAAACTCTTGGGTTTAGGTGATCTTCCTGCCTGAGCCTCCCAACTAGCTGAGACTAAGTGCCCACTACAATGCCCAGCTATTTTTTTCTATTTTTAGTAGACACGGGGTCTTTGCTATTGCTCAGGCTGGTCTCCAACTCCTGAGCTCAGGCAGTCCACCCTCTTCAGCTTCCCAGAGTGCTAGGATTATAGGCGTGAGCCACCACACCCAGCCAAAACCAATAAACACTGATAGAGAAATAGGAAAATCTTAACTAAAAATCTTGGCATGGAGAAGCATGTGCCAAAATGGGCTTTTATAGCACAACAAAAGTACCAGCTCACACAGCACTGTCTGTGAGGGAGATTTTAGCCAGTAAACAAATAACTATATTGGAACACCCTCCCTACTCTCCTGATCTGGTCCCCCAATGACTTTTTTCTTTACCTGAAGATAAAGGAAATCTTGAAAGGAAGACATTTTGATGACATTCCAGACATCAAGGGTAATATGAAAATAGCTCTGATGGCCATTTCAGAAAAAGAGTTCCAAAATTGCTCTGGTGTCAGTACATAGCTTCCCTCTGAAGGTCACCATAGTGATATTCAACAATGAGGTTTGTAGCACTTTTTCTAAGATGAGTTTACATCTCAGGAAAGTAAAATGAATTTTTCTCTTCCTTTGAGAGAACAACTTTCTTCCCTCCCTGGGGCTCTTCTTTCCATCCATCCTGAGGCTAACACCAGTGAGTTTACCCCAAGGCTTCTACAAAAAGTTGGTAGAGCTGTCCTCCCAAAGAAAAGGCTAACATGGGGGAGCCAGCACTAGTATGGGGTATAAAAGAGCAAAGAAGCCTCACACATGCCTAATTCCTAGAATAGAGAAGAATGTCCAGCAAAACCAGCATCTCCAGGAGTGGGAAGGCTGAAGCTGTGTGGGGTCATTTGGAGTCAACTGCCAAGTAGGGTGAGCATAACTCACATGGGAAAACAGTCCTTTGTTCCCGAGACATGCTGAGCCTGCCTCAGTTCCCGGCCCACCTCTGGCTTTTTCTCCAGCCGCCTCCTCCTAGAACCTATCTTCTCCCACTGCCGCAGCATGTTCCTTGTCCAGACCTGTCACCCCCACTTGCAAAATCCTAAGGGAGGGCACATCTTCAAAATCTCAGCCTGCCCCATGGCATTTCACACTTGGCAGATTATGGTTCAGCAGGCTCCCATGTGCTACCACGCACCACGCCAACCTGCTCTTTCACACCCCATGCCCAAGGCTGCCAGCAGGTAAGGAGGCTATGGCCTAGTCATAGCCCCTAGCCCAGGACCCATCAGATTGAGGAGGGTACAGGTAGAAACAGCTAAAAACTGACTCAGCAGAAATGAACCTCACAGGCTAAGGGTGAGGAGAGGGATGTGGACATCTGGTTTAGATGTGGAAAAAATAAAGAGCAGGGGCTACCAAGCCTGGGTAAATAAAGAATGGATCAATGTCCAGGAGGCAAGAGTTCAGGTGCACCATATTTCAAGAAAAGGTTTTGCCTCTAACAAATATAGCAGTCCCTAACTCTCCACCCAACCACGTGATGAGGGCCTTAGAAGAAAGGCACAACCAAAAGCCCAAGGAATTTATCGGCGTTTGAAATTGGTTCATGCTCCATCAAAGGTTGTTTTTCCTACAGTTCATGCAGCCCATAAAGTCAGTGTCACAGAAACTACCTCCTTGTACTTCACAGGCTGTGTAGACTGTGTGACTTTGTTGGCATCAGAGCAGGCCTGTACCATGTGTGGTCTGGATAACATCCAATGTCTTTGTAACTTTTACATCCTGGATTTTCTTGGACAGTCCTGATGTCCCCTCCCCTCTGGAATCCTTTGCTGACCTCTCTGTCCCTCAACCTGAGAGGTTGGGGCCTTATCCAGGCCTCAGGGAGAGGGCTGTAGGCTAGGAAGCATGACTTTTTATGGCTCTAAGTGCTTCTGACTAAATCCAGCACGCTGATAACGCCAGCCTTCCAAAGCTGCTCCTTCCTTGCAGTTCAGCCTGATCTGAGGCGTGGGGATCTGACCTTCTCTCTCCAGCACAGGAGGCACTGCTGAGGGGCTGCTATGGCATGAGATCAGTGGAAATCCTTTGTCCCTAGTGGCTTTCCCTCTTGGTATCTTCCCTGCCTGGATGGTTTCTCTGAAGAGATCAGCTGTTTTCCACTGAAGTATCTGCCCTCCTGGGCCACCATGGGGAAGACTCTGATTAAGATTCACACCAGAGTCCCCGTCCGGCTCCGGCTGACTAATCACTGCTCTCGGCACTTAAGTGTGCACATCCTGAGGATGGGGCCCCGACTCCAGGGTAGGGTCCTGACTTCTGTCCCCTGCTGCCCACTGGGAGCCACTCCTGGTTACGGGAGTCAGCCAGAACACCTCCAAGGTAAAAAGACTCTCCTCTGTTTTGCTGTATTACTTAGCCTCCCGGTGGACCCACCATATCTGGCTCAGAAAAACAGCTTGAGGAAGGGGCAGGGCAGGTGTGTGAGGTGTGGTTCCTCCATACTGAAAACTTAATTGCTTATACAGGACTAACCTGAGATAGAATGATAGCTTTCTAGGTAAGAGTTTCTGTCAGGAGAGCAGTCTGACTAACATTCACTAAATAACCGTATTTGCCAAGCATTCTACTAGAATGCATCCCTGGCCATGGTCTTGCTCACTGAGAACACCAGCTCCCGATGTGATGTGGCTTCTAGTGACCCCTGCCTTGTTCTCTTCTGATGACAGAGGGTCTGCCTCTCTCCTTCCCCAGCAAGCAGAGAGCTGAATTGTAGACCAAGCTAAGCTTGCATTAAAGTGGTCACTGGCAACTAAGCCAGTCACACTTTGGAAGATCTGGCAGTCAGAGCTGTCCTTGTGAAAGGGCAGGCCTTTGAAAAGGTACCACATGCACAGTGAAATGGGCTGAGATTCCAGAGAAAGGGGGCAGAGGAGTGCTTGGGGAAAGAGCCAAAACAGGCACAGGCTACATCAGGCCCTTAAAAGTTCTGTTTTAGCAATGACCTATAACATACTCTGAGGTCCATAGGCACAAATGGGAGCATCAGGAACAAGGGACTGGGCTCTTAATTTCATGTTCTTTCACAATACTTTCTTGGCAATTGAGACCTAAATTGAAAGCAAATGCAGGCTATTGACCTAATCTAGTGGTTCTCAACCTGTGGGTCAAGACCCACAGGAACTGTATTAAAGGGCCACGCAGCATTAGGAAGGTTGAGAACCACTTAATCCATCGTAGTCCACTTTCCATTTCCTGGAATTAACTAGAGTTAAGTCCTCACTTAGACATCATCAATAGGTTCTTGGAAATTGCAACTTTAAGCAAAACAATGTAATGAAACCACTTTTTTCCCTCATCAACATTATGACAAAATGACAATGAATTTATTTGAGGACTTGCTATACCTGGTTTCACTTAAAATCAGAGTTTCCAAGAACCTTAAGTGAGGACTCTATATATGATCAGTAGCACCTTGAACTAGAAAGAGGCTTGGATTCTATCCTTGGCTTTGCCTTTAACAACCAACCACATTATTTCAGGCAAGTTCTGTAACCTCTCACCCTAATTACTTCATGGAGTTGTTGAAAGATAAAATGAAAAGTACCTTAAAAGGTTTAAAACATTAACCAAATTTAAGATTTTACCCAGAGACAAAGAAAATACAATTAGGACCCTAAGGGGGGTTCTGAAAGCAGAAGGTGAGAGCTGTGGCCAATGTACCAGTGGTGAAGTGATGAGTACAGACAGACAGCAGGTACCCTGCCATCACCCAGCCCCATCACCCAAATTCCAGGGTTTGTTCCTGTAGAGCAGTGATTTTCAACCAGAGTGCTGCACCAGTGTATCATAAGAGGATCTTAGATGTCCTGTAAAAAAAAAATTTTTTTTTTTTTTTTGAGACAGAGTCTCACTATGTTACCCTCAATAGAGTGTCATAGCATCACAGCTCACAGCAATCTCAAACTCTTGGGCTTAAATGATTCTCTTGCCTTAGCCTCCCAAGTAGCTGAGGCACCCACTACAACACCTGGCTATTTTTTTGTTGAAGTTGTCATTGTTGTTTAGCTGGCCAGGGCTGGGTTTGAACTCGCCAGCCTTGGTGCATGCGGCTGGCACAATAACCACTGTGCTACAGGCGCCGAACCAGAAATTTTTGAAGATTATTATTTTCAAATGAAGTTCACAGCACAATAAAAATGTAATTTAAATGTGCCTAACTATAAACTCAAGTGTGCTGTGAGATTAAAAAAAAAAGGTTGAAAACACTGCTCTAGAGAATCCTTAACCAGGCCTATGCTGAGACAGGTCCCCCACCACCACCAGTTGCTCAGGTGGGTACAAATGGTCAAGCCAGAAGGGAGCCAAGAAGAAGCAACACCCTAGTTCTGAAAGGTTACTGTCATATTTTTAGAAGAGATCCTTAGGCTTCTCTTGTAGGGGCAGGAAACCGATAGCCTTGAGGCCAAAAGTGGCCCTCCAGATCCCTAAGTGTGACCCCTCTACTGAATCCAAACTTCACAGAATCAATCCCTTTATTAAAGGACTTTTTCTGTAAAATTTGGATTCAGTCAAAAGGCTACACTCAAAAATCCAGACTTAGAATAGTATGAGTCCATCACAGTAACTTTCAGAGCCACAGGAGGGACTGGCTTTTCTTGTCATAGGTCACAAAGGAAGAGCCACACTGGTACCTCCAAGATGGCCAGCAGTGGAAAATGTAGACATTTAACCTGAAACAAGAAGCTACTTCCTTGGGAGTGATGTGGGCCACACTCCGGTCTTGATGGCTCCTGTTTTTCCCTGCCAGAGCTTGAGCCCTGTGAGCCTTGGAAAGAAAAAGTTCCATCTGAGAAAGAAAAGAGATAATGGGGTAGTTTTAGGGACAGAATACCCTTCTCCTGACAATTTCTTCCCTGACCCAACCAAATCTTCTCAGAGACTACTTGGGGCTCGAGAGTGTCTGAAAATATGGGAGCTTTCCACCTGTTCTAGCCAGCTCCTTCTCAGACAAAAAGAGAGGGACCTGGCCAGGGACTATTCCTCTGCTCCTTCAGAAAGCTCTTAGGAATTGCGAGAGAGTTTCTATCATCCCACAAGGTCAGAACAGCTAGAACAGCTGAAGAGACTGATAGCAACTGCAGAAATCCAGAGGACACCAAGTGCTACGTGTTAGGACACTTGGTATTTGATAGTAGTAGTATGTGACATTCTCCTCCAATTCCTGCCTCTCAAGGCCCTCCACCCAGAGGCAGACTTAAGACCCAAACCATGGTCCTCCCTCTACATCAAGGACAGTCTGTGATTCAGAATCTCTTTCAAATTAGCCCTAAAACCAGGTCCAGAACACCAATGCAAGAAAGGTAGAATTTTTAATAAATTAGGCCAAAACCGTAAGCAAAAAAAAACCCTTCCAAAGTCGCCACTCTGGCTTTTGCTGTTTCTCTTGTCCTAGTCTTTTTTTTTTTTTTTGAGACAGAGTCTCACTACATCACCCTCAATAGAGTGCTATGGTGTCCCAGCTCACAACAACCTCAAACTCTTGGGCTTAAGCAATTCTCTTGCCTCAGCCTCTCAAGTAGCTGGGACTATAGGTACCCACAGCACCCAGCTATTTTTTTGCTGCAGTTGTCACTGTTGTTTAGCAGGCCAGGTTCAAACCTGCCAGCCTTGGTGGCCAGTGCCCTAACCACTGAGTTTCAGGTACTGAGCCACTTGTCCTATTCTTGATGTATCAAAATAAGTACAGGGCCTGGCTCACATTTATAATCACATTTCTTTGGAAGGCTGAGGCGACAGGATCACTTGAGGACAGGAGTTCAAAACCAGCCTGGACAACATAGAGGGACCCTGACTCTACAAAAAGAGAATTAGCTGGGCATGGTGGCACATACCTGGATTGCTTGAGCACAGGAGTTTGAGTTTGCAGTGAGCTATCTCTGCATAGTGCACTCCTGCCTAGGCAACAGAACAAGATCTTAGCTCTAGAAAACAAAAAGAAAAGAGTACAGCAGCCACAGCTGGTCACACAGGTGTGCAGAGGGGCACCAAACAAAATGGAACGCATGTTACTGGACAGCAGGGGATATGCTGGGAAATGAAAAACCTACTCATGTCCCTTTTGCCTTTCCAGGCCTAGAGTCCCTACGAGATAGTGCCCATTCCACCCCAGTGCGTTCCTCTTCCCATGGGGACACCTTCCTGCCTCATGTGAGAAGCAGCCGGGCAGACAGCAATGAGCGAGTAGCCGTGATTGCGGATGAGGCCTACAGCCCTGCAGACAGCGTGCTGCCCACCCCTGTGGCCGAGCACAGCCTGGAGCTGATGCTGCTTTCCCGGCAGATCAACGGAGCCACCTGTAGCATTGAGGAAGAGAAAGAGTCTGATTCCAGCACCCCAAATGCTGCAGAGGTGGAGGCCCTTGGGGGAGAACTGAGGGCCCTGTGTCAGGGGCACGGCAGGCCAGAGGAGGAACAGGTGAATAAGTTTGTTTTAAGTGTCCTCCGTTTGCTCCTTGTGACCATGGGACTCCTCTTTGTTTTGCTCCTCCTCCTGATCATCCTTACCGAATCTGATCTTGACATTGCCTTTTTCCGTGATATCCGCCAGACCCCCGAATTTGAACAGTTCCACTATCAATACTTTTGTCCCCTCAGGCGATGGTTTGCCTGCAAAATCCGCTCAGTGGTGAGCCTGCTCATTGACACCTGAGAAGGCATGACTCCTCCCAGTAACTAGCCAGGTGGACCAAGGAGCCCGGCTACCCATTCCCAGCAATGGGACCCATCGCGGAACCATCGGCACATATACCAAGTCCTCCTCTCATGACAAAAAGTCCACTGCAGCCTAGGAGGGTTGTTTCCCAGAAGAAGAAAGGGATAGGCTCATGCCCTGTCTAAACAAACTGGGAAAACTCATTTTCTTCAGAGGTTCTTTCAAGAAAGGCTCAGCAACTCTGTTTCTCATCCTTCTAATTTGCAGGATAATTTTTGGTTTTGAATTTTGATTTTTCATAGATGTGTATTATTTTGAAAGTATCAAATAAAAATAATTTATTTTACTATTACTGATTATCACAGTAGTGTCATCTAGCAGGTGAGACACTGGTTGAAGACTAGAGCGCTGCTGTCTTCTGTATCTGCTTCCTACTGGTGCTACTGGATTCCAGTAGAGCCATCACTGCAGCCTCGGTGGGGCAGGCCAAGGGTCTGGACAGTGGGAACTGTTTAGGTTTTCTTGCCAGACAGAACTTTTAAACAAGTAAACACCCATGTAGAATGATTAAATGGAAAGTTGTTTCTTATGATGGTCTGAGTTGGATTTTCTTTTCCTTTTGTTTTTTCAAATCTGAGCAGAGTGGGCATCTGAAGGGATCACCGCTACAGCAGCAGCAGCAGCAGGGGTGGGGTAAGTCTGTCCCCTTAGACTAGAGCCTAGTGGGCATCACCATAGTTTTGTATAATGAACTTAGACTTCTGTGATTTTTTTCTGAAGAACCTCAAGACTTTTATAGTGTTCTAGGGAAGTTAAATGAATTCAGTGGTGCCAGAAATACTACTGTCAGAAATGTTGGACAAAGTATAGTTAACAGAAACCAGAGCTAAGCTACCTGAGAGACTGTTGAGATTCAGAGAGCAGTGCTTATTTTGTACACAACCTTCCCCCTGCCAAAAGACAATTTCAATTTATATTTTAACAACAAAATGTTATTTTCTTATCAATTCATATTTTATTTTTACTTTATGGATTAAGAAAATAGAACCTGATGAACTAAACGATGCAAGAAAGAAACTGATCCTGAGAATGAAAAGCTTCAGAAAATAGAATTCCAAGATCAACAAGCAGCCTTAGAAGGGACCAGGAAAAGAATCTCTTTAAATAGAATTTCTAAGAGATGCCTACAAAAGACAGAAGGTGAATGTGGCAGAGACCAACACTTAGATGTAGAAATGCTGCCCCCTAAGGTCATCCCCTGCATCAGGAAAATAAATTCTAGAAAAGCACCCTCCATCCTCGCTGAGGGAAGCCCTGGAGGCAGCAGAAGCACAGGCACATGAAGGGTAAGTGTGGGCCTGGGCCTGAGTTCTTCGATTTTAAAAACCAATCACTCGCAAGATCTTGTTTTCATCTCAGGGAGAGATTGCTAAGTCATCTGGGACCTGAAGGCTTATTTAAGGATGATCAATGGACATATTCCTGGAACCTACACAATAGTGAAGCAGCTGTTGGATAACCCAAATGCATAACAGAATAAGTTATTTGTAGATTTGCTCTCCCCTGTTTTGTCCCTTGAAATGGTAGAACCATGTCCACATTTGGAATAAAACAGTTATTGGGTGTTTGTTGTGAGAGGGAGGGGTTGCAAATTTTAAAGAAAGACACCCTTTCATCTAGACCAGAGGTCAGCAAACTTCTATAAAGTGCCAGACGCTAAATAGTTTGGTTTTGTGGGCCATACTCAGTCACAACTGCGCAACTCTGCCATTGTAGCACAAAAACAGCCAGATAATACACAAACGAAGCACCATGGCTGTGTTCCAATAATACATTGTAAAAAGAAACAGTTGAATTTGGCCCACAGGCCATTAATATGCCAACCCTGATCTAGATAATCCTTACCAGTATGTTACCAGAAGAGAGTCAGGTGTGCCCCCATCCTAACATATGTCAAAGATGTGGGACCATTTCCCAAAGGAGGTGCTGGGGTTGCTTGTTTAAAGGGTGCTCGAACAACCAACCAGCAAAGAGATGTCTGATGCCAAGATGAACAAGATCAAGTACTGGAATGAATGCTAAAACACAGCTGCTCTCTAAGAATGGAAGAGGGCAGGGCCTCTTTGACCATTTCCATACCAGCAACAGTTTTGGGCAGAATTGCAAACATCTATTTACCAAGTGACAAGACTGCAGGAGATCCTAGTAGAGATTAGGGATCACTTGAAACCAACTAGCCACTGCCACTTGTCATCTACATAGCAAAGGCTTTATTTAGCACAGGACTAAAATGAAAAGTAGACCCAGAGAAGAAAAGGCTGTCAGGGGACAGGGGGCTGGTATTAACCTGGATATTTACTGTCTTATGCAACATAGCAGATTACCTTTTAGTGTAGTGCTCCTACCTCAGTCTGTAGAATAATGGTGTTTCTATGCAGTGAGTGATAGCCTTGACTCCGATCTTTCATATTCACTTTAGAGACAGATGCAGTACTCCATTTCTGGTAATGTTACCTGTGTCTAGAGTTTAACAGTACAGTAGTCCATACCATTTCCAATAGGTGAATTTTGCTCTCTGAACAGAAACTTTCAGATTATTTTTTTTCCAGGGCTCATCCCAGAAAATAGGAGAGTTTCCTTCAATTTGCCTGAATAACAAACCTCCTTTGTTGGTAACTGGTCTTTTTTAGTATCTCTCCATCATTAAAAATTGCTCAAGTTTTTAACTTGCTTTACTGTGTTCTACTATGTCTCTCATTTTCTCTCAAAATTAGTTTTATTTCATTGTAGAAAAAGCAATGGTTTCCATAGCTTCATCTATCAGAGGAAATAAAATCTGTACTAAAGAATAAGTTGTACTGCCTCTTTAAGCAGTAGAGGGTAAACTACCTGCAAATGTGAATTTCTTAGTTTCATTTAAAATATATATTAATAGTTGTTAACCTTTCGTGTGCCAAATACTCAAGTTACATTTTCCTTCAAAGCAATGTACTTTTTTCTACATATGCAGTATGTAGTTAGCATAAAATCATTGGTGCCATGAAGATTATTTTTAAACTTAAATAAATATTTAAATATCATGGAAGAGTGGGCTTTTTCTTTTTTCACTTATAGCCTGTCTCACTTTTAAAGTTACCAATACACAGATAAAAGGATACCAGTGGGATTTACATAGCTATTGTTCATGACTGGAATCACATACAATGATCATTTTGCTTATGTCTATCTATTATCTATCTTTGCCTGTCCCCCTCAAATAAAACTACCATAATAGAACCTGAGAAACTATAAATGTGAAATAACTTAGAGATGAATTAGATCTCAGTTTTCTAATGACAAAAACCAAGTTTAAGTAATTTTGCCCAAAATTATACTGTCAGAGCCCAAATTATATAACTTAGATGGTCCAGCTTCTAGTCCAGCATTCTTACTAAAGCATAAGTGGGAGAACTGAAAACATTTCCTATGAAGAAAACAGAATATCACCACCACAGTAATAAACCACGTATTTACAATTTACAAAATATGTATATCCCTGTATCGTTATCTCATCTGATTATGTAACCAACCACTTTGTGGCTATGGAATTGGCAATGATCTGCTAAATTCCATGAGGCTAAGAGGTGACAACAGAGGCCTGGCCACCTTACACTCACTGTGCAAGCTGTTTACCTCATCTTCCTGTTCTCAATTCTGCTACCAGATCATATTCCTAAATACCAATCAGGTTATATCATTCAGCCTCCAATTTCTCAGAGGTTCTTACCTATAAAATAATAACCCAGTGCTGCGTCCCCACCGGTTTGTTTTTATGACAAAAGTCTTTGCTTGAGGTGATCTGAAGAATAAAAAGCATAAGAACCACTAGACTTGGGGAGTTTCCCATGGCCCTACAAAGTCATAGCCACTTTCCTTTAGCTAATACCAACACAAGAAATGCCTACAGGCACACCCTGGTGGGACTCTAGCCCTGCTCCCTCTGCTTTGGGTTCCTCCAGCACAACAGAGCCTCTCTGCACCTGAACACACTTTTAGTTTTTGCTCACGAACCCTCTTCCTTTAGAGGCCCATATAGACTGCTCATGCAGTGGAGTAAAACAGGCAAAGCACACTTTTAATACATTTCTTCTTGCACAGCCTCCACTTTGGTAAAATAGACCATAAAATGTATTATAGCCAAATGAGCCAGAATATGGTTTATAGTATCTTGGAACTAAAACTCATTTCCATCCATCAACAAGGTACTATAAAGCAGGGACGGGCAGGAGAGGGGTGGGGAGGCACAGCCATGGGTATAAAGTACTAAGTGAGAAGGGACAGCCTTACCAAGCACAGTGGGACACACCTAAAATTCCAGCTACTCGAGAGGATGAGGTGAGAGGACTGCCTGAGCCTAGGAATTCAAGAGTAGCCTGAGTAACACAGCAAGATCCTATCTTAAAAAAACAAAGGCAGGGACAGTCTAACAAATAGGACATCTAAGTTTTTGGAATATGAAGTTAAGAGGCATGTATTTCTTCCTCTCAGTTTGATACAGAAGGCATGGGTGTCTTTCCCCACCCTATCGCCACTCCATGTATTATATGCTGGCTGAGAGATATCCACAGCTCCCTGCTTTCCTAGCGAACTCCCTTTGTAAAATCTTCTCTATAAAGAGGAAACTGAAAGGCCAGAAAATTCAACTAGGACTTAAGCAACTTAGATTCTACTAATTTCATTTGTAGTCTGGCCTAGTCCAACCAAGTCTCTATCCACACAAAATGAGAATTGTCTGCTCCTTCCTCAAAGTCACATAATAAAAGGCTAGGCAGCTTGGTGCCCGTAGCACAGTGGTTACAGTGTCAGCCATATACACCAAAGGTGGCAGGTTCGAACATGGCCCAAGCCAGCCAAACAACAATGACAACTACAACAACAACAACAACAACAAAAATAGCTGGGCGTTGTGGTGGGTGCCTATAGCCCAGCTAGTTGGGAGGCTGAGGCAAGAGAATCACTTGAGCCCAAGAGTGTGAGGTTGCTGTGAGCTGTGATGCCACAGCACTCTACCAAGGGCAACATAGTGAGACTCTTGTCTTAAAAAATAAATAAATAAAAGGCTGGAAATCTCAAAAAAAATAAAATAACTCAAGTGGAATGCAGCGCTTAAGCACTTAAAAGATATTATAAAGGCCAAACTTACAATAGAGGATTATCCTGAAGGGAGCAATCATAATACATACGTGATTATAGAAGCTACACAGCTGTCAGTGAGTCTGGGAGAAGCACGTTTCACTACAGATTACAGTGTAAGAATGTCCCAAGGGAGACAATTTTCCTTTATGTGCTTTCTAGATTTAAACAATTACTCCATTATAAAGCTTATCACCAAGAAACAAGTCCCTACTCACTCTCCTTCCTTCCTGCATTGCCTAAAGAAGATAAAACTCTATTAAGTGAAATTGGATATAAATAGCACAATTTATAAAGTTACAAAGGCAAAAGAAACCACAAAAGTGAGAAACATCAAAAATTTACTAACATTTATTGCAGAAGCCAAGCAATTACTACCAAGTATTCAAAGCTTAAATGATGGTACTAATTTGATTAAGAGTAGATTTTAGCATCTTAGAAAGAACAATTCCAATAGAACAAACCACTCAAGAACCTATGAAACTAATTGGTATAAAAAAGGGAAAGGGAGGGTGGTCCCTGTGGCTGAAAAGGGTAGGGTGCTGGGGCCCCATATGCCGGAGGTGGTGGGTTCAAACCCAGCCCCAGCCAAAAAAAAGGGGGGAGGGGAAAAGGGAGCCTAAAGCATTCCTTTACATGTTTCCTAAATAGTTTAAATGTAACTCACTCTCACTTAGCTTTACTTTCTCTTATTAATGTTTCCATCTCACTTATCAATTCTCTACTCTTAACATCTAGAAAATAGAGAACTCCTATTCCTTACACTCTCAAACTATTAATAGACTAAACTTCAAAACACTTAGATTTTCATTATAAAGGAAATTATTTAGAAAAATTTCTTTTCAAGGAAATTATACATCACTTTATGAAAAGATAATATTTCCACTTAGAATTCAAACATCTTGCCAAAGCTCTTTACAAGTCTTTCAGGAGCAGTTAGGCAATGAAGAACAATGCAAAAGTTGGACAGATGTCACATAGTACTATCAGTTACTGATTTAGCAGCTCCCTTTCCCAATAATAGACACAATGAAATTACCATGACTTCTGAAAAGAAAACATTTTTTATACAGAAATACCAAGGGTAGTTATTTCACAACATTTCCCTAAAATATGAGTTGGAATGAAGGTATTCACCTAAAAGGCTATTCAATCTCCTCTGGAGAATTTAAAGATATGGGTGTCTAGGACATTCTAAGACAATACTTCTTTAGCCATGGCCCACAGTACAGCAAAATGAAGAAATACATTTTACATCGGGGTATACATAAACACATCTAACTACAAATATCTGTGCATATGTACTAAGTTTTACAAAACAATACTTATTCTAATTAGGTTTTCTATTCTTTACGAATTCTTTTCATTGTTTTAAACAGTAGTCATTAAACTGATTCATGAAGAGCTACAACTAATAGTCTTGAAAACACTGGTATGAGGCCAGCCTTATACTGGAGTATCCCTATAAAGGCATCAGAACAGAGCCAAACCCTGTGCCTAGGACCCCTGGGATTCCTGGGTGTTTCAGGAGCCATGTAGACAAGAGAGACAAGAAAGGCTCAGCACACTCAGACCCAGGTCCTGCCCCAAGTAAACCAAAGTTCCTCAGCAATTATCTGGGATTTCATGTAAGATTCATCCTAGAGACAGGAAGCAAAAAGTTTTAAAAAAATTAAAAGGTTCGAAAATCACTGAGTTAGATGACCTTTCAAGGATCCCTTTCTGGTATATAAGTCCGGAAATAAATATTTGTTCCAAACTATAGAATAAACAACAAAACCCAAAAATCTACATATTACTATAGAATCAAAACCATATTAGACCACAGAAACTTTTAATACTGATCATTTAAAGTTTTGTAATTTATAATGTTAGAATTTCTGAACATACTATCTGACTAAAAGTGCTGAAGGCACCTCAGCCTCCCTTCAAATTCCCTCCCCCATCCTCTAGAATAATGCCCCAAGACTTCTCCTGTACTAAAAGAAAGTTTTGTTCATGGTTCTTATTAACGAAACAATTTTATATTTGCTAAATATGGCATAATACTAAGTAAACTCACTAAGCCACATGAATTACTAGGTCCCTTAGTGATCAATTTCAACAAAACAAAAACTCAGCAGCTTTTGTCACTCATAAAAACATGTATCTTCCCACTGGAATTACCTCCAGCCATAATATACCGAGTCGGATGCATAGCATTGATGGAACACACGGAGACAAGGCATTCTCCACCAAAAAATGAATGTACCCCCTTTCCTGTCTCATGGAAAACTTCGACCCGTCGTGGATAGGCCATGCTGGCAATTATGAAACAATCTTCTTGTTTAGGGTCCCACACAGCTTGGAACCTGGTCAGCCATCGCCCAGTGATGGTGTTGTGCCTAGTGGGAAAAAAAACAGCATTTTTAAAGTAAGGGTTACATAATTCAAGGTAGCATTGATTGGGCAGAAGATAAGCAACCCTTATCCTAAATGCTGTTTTCTCTGCCAAGTTTCTTCTCATTAAGTTACAGAGTTACTACCAACCTTATCTCATCCTCCTTAAAAGACTGAAACTCTAGACACAGATGATAGTCCTCCTCATCTGTGAATCTCCAGCACTGAGCACAATGATTTGTGCTTAGTGGATGGAAACGGAAATGGTTTTTTGGTTTTTTTTTTTGGCTCACTTTTCCTAGTCCAATGGACAAGGAGAATTTTCTGTGGGAAATCTCCCTTTTTACAAAGCACATCTTAACAAAAGAAGTCCTAGAAGTAAATCTATAATCTTGGTTATTTTTTGATATTTTAAACCTCAAACCATTTTATGTTCCATACAACTTTAAAATAAAAAACACATTTAGAGCTCAAAGGAAAAATCTCAAAAAATATCTAGAGACAAATGATGATGAAAACACAACATACCAGAACTTACAGGGTACAGAAAAAGTGACAGTAAGAGGGAAATTTAGAGCAATAAAAGCTTACATTAAAAAGATCTCAAGAATGGCGTTTTGTTCATAAATCTCATGCACTCATCATATTTTCTGTTATTTACTAAAACATAAGGAAAATTATTGAAATTATTTTTTGTGCCTCTGTCAAGGGGGTTAATAAAATAAGTAAATTACATGCTAAAAATACATTTAAGTTTCTCAAAACACTTGAATTAAATGGTCATGAAACCCAGTTTTCTTCTAGAAAAATTATGAAATTTGCCTTTCCATGAGCAATTTCTAGAAGTAAATACCTGTTTTGTTAAATATCTATTGCTCTTAAGTTTGTTCTATTATTTTAACTTTGTCAAATTAGTAAATAAAATTTTTCTTAAAAAAAAAAAAGATCTCAAATCAGCTTAGCACCTGTGGCTCAAGCGGCTAAGGCACCAGCCACATACACCTGAGCTGGCGGGTTCAAATTCAGCCTGGGCCTGCCAAACAACAATGACTGCTGCAACCAAAAATAGCCAGGCCTTGTGGCGGGTGCCTGTCGTCCCAGCTACTCGGAAGGCAGAGGCAGAAGACTCGCTTGAGCCCAGGAGTTGGAGGTTGCTGTGAGCTGTGATGCTACAGCACTCTACCCAGAGTGACAGCCTGAGGCTCTGTCTCAAAAAAAAGATCTCCAATCTGGCGGCGCCTGTGGCTCAGTGGGTAGGGTGCCTGCCCCATATACTGAGGGTGGCGGGTTCAAACCCAGCCCCAGCCAAATTGCAACAAAAAAACAGCTGGGGGCTCGGCACCTATGGCTCAAGCGGTTAAGGCTCCAGCCACATACACCTAAGGTGGTAGGTTCAAATCCAGCCCGGCCCGCCAACAACAATGCCGGCTGCAACCAAAAAAAAAAATAGCCGAGCATTATGGCAGGCACCTGTGGTCCCAGCTACTTGGGAGGCTGAAGCAGGAGACTCGCTTGAGCCCAGGAGTTGGAGGTTGCTGTGAGTTGGGATGCCATGGCACTCTACCCAGGGGGACAGCTTGAGGCTCTGTCTCAAAAAAAAAAAAAAAACAAAAAACAAAAAACATCTGGGCATTGTGGTGGGCTCCTGTAGTCCCAGCTACTCGGGAGGCTGAAGCAATAGAATCACCTAAGCCTAGGAGGTGGAGGTTGCTGTGAACTGTGTGATACCAGGGAACTCTACCAAGGGTGATAAAGTAAAACTCTGTCTCTTTAAAAAAAAAAAAAGATCTCAGGCGGTGCCTGTGGCTCCAAGGAGTAGGGCACTGGCCTCATATACTGGAGGTGGTGGGTTCAAATCTGCCTTCACCAAAAAAAAGATCTCAAATCAGGCAGCACCATAGCTCAGTGGGTAGGGCGCCATCCATGTATGCCAAGGCTGGTGGGTTCGAACCCAGCCCGGGCCTGCTAAAACAACAATGATAGCGCAACAACAACAAAAAACAGCCGATGTTGTGGTAGGCGCCTGGGCTGGATTTGAACCCGCCACCTTGGGTGTATGTGGTTGGCACCTTAGCCACTTGAGCCACAGGCACCAAGCCAGAGTGTTCCATTCTTAGTGTAAATAATGCTGCAATGAACATGGGGATACATATATCTTATTGATGGCTGCAACCAAAAACTAGCCAGGCATTGTGGCGGGCGCCTGTAGTTCCAGCTACTTGGGAGGCTGAGGCAGGAGAATCGCTTGAGCCCAGGAGTTAGAGGTTGCTGTGAGCTGTGATGACACAGCACTCTACGCAGGGCAACAGCTTGAGGGGCTGTCTCAAAAAAAAAAAACACCACCTAGATATGGAATCAACCAAATTGATCATCAACAGATAGATGAATGGGTAAAGAAAACGTAGTACATATACACAATGAAATACTATTCAGCCTTAAAAAAAAATGAAATCCTTTCGGTTGTGATAACAACGATGAACCTGGAGAACATTATGTTAAATAAAATAAACCAAGCACAGAAAGATAATATCACATGATCTCACCTATGTGTTGATGTGGAATTTAAAATAATTGAACTCACACAGACAGAAAGTAGAAGGGTTGTTAATAGGAGCTGTGGGCATTAAGGGGGAAGGCTGGGGAGATGTTGGTCAAAGAATACAAAATGTTAGCTAAATGGGAGAAATAAGTTCAAAGTTCAAAAGATCTATTGTACATCATGGTGACTACAGTTAATAACAATGTATTGTGTTATTAAAGATAAATAACAGAGCAGATCTTAAGTATTCTCACCACAAAAAAATGATGAGTGTATGAGGTAATATATGTTAATTAGCTCAATTTAGCCATTTCACAATGTACATATATTTCAAACCAATATGCTCTACATGATAAATCTACACAATTTTTGTCAATTAAAAAAACAAGTAGGCTTGGCACCTGTAGCTCAAGCAGCTAAGGTGCCAGCCACATACACCAGAGCTGGCAGGTTCGAATCCGGCCTGGGGCCTCCAAACAACAATGACAACTACAACCAAAAAAAAAAAAAAATAGCTGAGCGTTGTGGTAGATGCCTGTATTCCCAGCTACTTGGGAAGCTGAGGCAAGAGAATTGTTTAAGCCCAGGAGTTGGAGGTTGCTGTGAGCTGTGATGCCACAGCACTCTACTAGGGCAATAGCTTTGAGGCTATTGAGCGTCTGAGGCTCTGTCTCAAAAAAAGGTTGCTGTGAGCTGTGATGCCATGGCACTCTACCTAGGGCAATAGCTTTTGAGGCTCTGTCTCAAAAAAATTTAAAAAGTAACATTGTAGACCTAAAAAAAATAAAAGGAAACTAATAAACTGGAACAAATGAAGTTTGAAAAAGGAAATGTAAAGGAGAAAACTTCTGAAAAAGGAACATATTCATGCTGGGCATGGTGGCTCATACCCGTAATCCCAACACTTTGGAGGCCAAGGTGGGCAGATCACAAAAAAAAAAGAAAGAAAGAAAAAGGAACGTATTTAAATAAGGTCTTTACAGATTATAAAACTCATGAAGGAACAATCAATATATGTCACACACCCTGTGCCCAACTTCATAAATACTGATTAAGAGGTATATGTAGGGAGAAGGCACTGAGTAAAGTTTGATGTAATACACATACACACCCACACACAAAGTAACTACTAAGGAGAGTAATCAAAGAGATAAAGTAGAAAGGTGGGGAGCCCTTGAAGTCCAGAATAAACAGGCATAAATCACAAATAAACAGAGCAAAGCCTCACCAGCAAGTATGTCGTTACAGTCTTCTTTACCAAGGTAACATGAATAATTGAGGTCAAAATAAAGTTATTAACCTTAACCAAAAATAATCTTTCACCTGCAGAGAATAGCTACTAAAAGAGACTGAATCTCTTTATAGACACAGGGATCTGGAAGCAAGAACCCTGCTGGACAGAAACTAGCAAACTGGAACACTGAAATGATATAATCCAAAATCAATACTATGACAGTTCTTTGACAATCAGATGTCTAATGTATGCACTCCAACAAACAGCTCATAGTATTCCCAGGTCTACATAATTTGGCAAGCCTACCTGATGGTGGTGAGGAGTGGAATCTGAGAGGATATACAGCTGCTGTCAAAGATTCTGCAAAATAAAGATTAAGAATAGAGCAGTACACTCTTTATTATATCTTAAAAATTTTCTGCTATACTATCAGTGTACTTACTAAGCTTCTCATTGGTTCATGACATGAAATATATTGCAATTTTAAAATATGTAGGGTCAGGCTCTAAGAAACCTCAGCTGATATATTAAAAGTTATTAAAAAAAAGTTACAAGGAATATTATAAAATTCAATGCGTATAGTTCAGTGTAGAAATAATTTGTTTAAGCACTATTACACCAAACTTGAAATGTACATTCAAAGTGATAATCTGGACTCTAAAACTATATTCAGATTCATAATAATTTGGGACATACATAAGTGTAGTCTAAAAATGCACAAAGAACCTCTGAGGGCATGCATGTATCAAGAACAATTTATTTTCAGGTGCTGACCAGATTAAGACCAACCAGCAACCAAGGAAAAAAGTTCTGGGACAGCTGGAGAGAAGTCCAGAAGGCTCCACTGAGCACCACAGAAGAAAGAACCTAGCCACATCACTGCCACCTCCCCTTCTTCTTGGGCCTACTGATCCTAAGGTGGTTTCTTGACATTAGAGCTTAATGCCTAAATAAATTACTAGAAAGCCAAACACTAATGGTTAATGTAACAAGAGTAAAACTTTGCAGTGTAAATGAATAGGAATGGAACAAAGGAAACTACATGGGTGGAAAGGAGACACTAGGATTCCACCCCCTGGACTAATTTTCTTACTACATCACCTGGTAATGCTCACAGACTTCACAGAAAATAACTGGGCACCTGTCACATACTGCAGACCATGCTCTTCCCAATAGGTGAGTCCAAGCTAAAATTAGGTGCCATTCTGGAGCATGGCTCACAGTATACTCAAAAGATATTTGTTATGTGACTAACAAATTCTAAAATCACTTATGGTAAACGTCTCATTAACTGAGAAGTGCTTACAATATTAAGCAAAATCACGGATTCTAAAACAGAACAAAATAATTTTCCTTTGTGGTTACCCTAACAATCCCCTCATCTTTCTTTACTAACATTATTTTCTAGGTTTTCTTCAATTGGTTTACACTACATTTTTAAATCCATCTTTAGGAAGTAGCTATATATCAAAACTAAAACCCTAGAACTATAAAACTATATTTAATAGTTTACATGGAAATCCAAAACCTAATTTCTGCTGGGTTTTGCCTGCTCATGGTCAGGGGTCTCTGTAATTTCCACTCAGCACATGGTACTTGTAGAGCAGCCCACAATCTCCAAAGTACACTAATATTCCAAGATACCACCTAGCCTAGTTTCTGGATTCTTTGGTGATGAAAAGGAAAGCTGACCATCAACTTCCCAGGGTAGCTTTATTCCTTCCTTGCCATTCTCAAGGAAATTTCCCAGGATCCAAAAAACTGCTAAAAAGCCATCAAGTACAAGTCACTGGCCTTTGGGACCCTAGCTTCAGCCACAAAACAGTAACACTCAGGATTAAATAGGAAACAGCTATAAACAAACATTTTGGCTTACTGACAAAGAAGCTACAGACTATTTAGATTCCTTAAAAATATATTTGCCTTCTCAATTTACCTCAGCTTACAATCAGCACATGTGGTCAAGATTCTGTTACCAGTATGAGGTGAAAAATAGGCTGAAGCAATGCTCTTTGTATGTTCAGTCAGAAAAATCACTGGCTGGCTTCCCCTGGAATTCAAGCGCCTTGCATCATAAATATGAATATCCCTGAAATGGGAGGAATAATTATCAATGTTGCCATAATAGATATAATAAGCCTCTAGAATAGAACTGAACATAAGTTATACACTGAAGAACATGTAAAACAAATACTGGTATAGAAAAAACTTAACTATTAGAAAAATCCGGACGGTGCCTGTGGCTCAGTGGGTAGGGCACCAGCCCCTTATACTGAGTGGCAGGTTCAAACCCAACCTCAGCCAAACTGCAACTAAAAAATAGCCAGGCATTGTGGCAGGCACCTGTAGTCCCAGCTACTCGGGAGGCTGAGGCAAGAGAATTGCCTAAGCCCAGGAGTTGGAGGTTGCTGTGACCTGTGATGCCACAGCACTCTACCAAGGGCAATAAAGTGAGATTCTTGTCTCCACATAAAAAAAAGAAAATCTTGTAAGATATCTTACTATAAGATCTTCTATATCTTACTATAGAAGATATATGTAACCAGGGATAGGGAGACAAGTTTCTAGTTGGTTTTCCAATCAATATATTTATTTTTCTTAAAATTTGAAGAAAATATTTTCTTCTCACAAAAGTAAAGATAAATGCATAGAATGCCAAAGTAAACAAAAATGTATATTTCTTTCAGTATCTTGACTGTTTATTAAATCCAAGGGAATTTCTCATTAAAAGAAAAAAGTCACTCAGGAAAACCCTGATAAGAATAGAAAGGAAAATTATTTGGCCTTTGAGTACTGCAAGTATCTTTGACAACCAAACTAAACCAAGTATTCATGACATTAAAAGGCCTAAGTCATAAAATTTTATAAAGAACATACCTCAATCCTGCAGTAACAAAAAACTGTCTATGCACTGGGTGTACATGAATAGTTCTTATTTTTGTCAAAGAAGAATCAATAAGTTTCTCATAAGAAGTTCCAGGTGTCCGTCTATCCACCAATGACATATTTCCATCCCAATGTGCTACTATTAAAGTAGAAGCATCTTCCGTCAAGAAGTCAAAGGAGGAAAAGGCACTTCTTTCATTTCTATACACCTAAGAATATTAGTAACAATCAGCTTATATAACATTCTACTTTTAATGAACATCTATACATAAATTCTTTGGTAAAAGGGTCACAAAACACTTTAGCCAAATAACCTCATTTATCCTCCCATCACCGCCATAACAAGCATAGGACAAAATGGAAACAAAATTAGGGCATTTAGGATATCTATTACCTCAAGAACTTATCCTTTCTATGTGTTGGGAACATTTTAGGTCCTCTCTACAAGCCATTGTGAAATATACAATATATTGTTAACTATAATCATGATACTCATCTATCAAACATTAGAATTTATTCCTTCGGCTCGGTGCCTATAGCTCAACCGGCTAAGGCACCAGCCACGTACACCTAAGGTGGCGGGTTCGAATCCCCAGCCCGGACCCGCCAAACAACAATGACCGCTGCAACCAAAAAATGGCCGGGCGTTGTGGCGGGCGCCTGTGGTCCCAGCTACTTGGGAGGCGGAGGCAAGAGCTTGAGCCC